>OVAQ01000850.1:0-19096 GCA_900406345.1 Erysimum cheiri | reverse complement strand
ACAACTTCTCTCATAGTTGGTCTACTAGCTGGAGAGTTGCTGGTGCAGAAGAGTGCAATCTTTAGCACAAGAGACATCTCATGAACCGTTCTCTTATCATTCGTATCCAGCCTCGCATCAAACATTTCAATGGTTGGAACCATGTTCCGGATTGATCTTCTAACCCAATTGACTAGATCCCCTCCTTGCTCCAGCGGTTGAACTGGGGGCTTTCCTGTTATTAGCTCCAAAAGCACAACTCCAAAGCTATAGATATCACATTTCTCTGTCACCTTCATCGTGTAAGCATATTCTGAAACACATCAGAACATGANGGGAGAAAGAAACCTCTGATGTTTTTTACTCACCTGGAGCGATGTATCCGTAGGAGCCAGCAACAGCTGACATGGACTTTGAGAAAGAGAGATCAATCAACTTAGCCAGGCCAAAATCTCCAACATGAGCCTGGAACAGTTCATCAAGAAGAATGTTGTTCGATTTTATGTCGCGGTGAACTATTTGTGGTCTGCAGTCATGATGGAGGTAACACAGACCCTCTGCAGCACCAAGGGCAATTCTATACCGAGCATTCCAATCCAACAAGCAGTCTTTTTCACCTCGCTGTAGTTGTTCGCCGAGGCTTCCTTTTGACATGTACTCATACAAGAGAAGATTTGAGTTCTGGTGATAGCAGAAACCATATAGCTTTACGATATTCCGGTGCCTTATCTTTCCAAGTGTTGATATCTCAGCTCTGAAGCTATTATCAGAACTAGCTCCTTCGCCGCGAGAATTTAGCTTCTTAACGGCTATCACCTCACCATCTGACATTTCAGCTTTGTAGACTGTTCCACACGCTCCTCTCCCTAAAACCACGTCTTCGGAGAAGTTTCTGGTTGCATCCACAAGGCCTTGATATGTGAAACCTTCTTTAGGGAAATAATAGCTGTCCATGACATCTGGTTTTGTTTGATCCTCAAGAGCAACAAATGCTGGTTCCCGCCGCTTTATTGCCCAACAGATACCAAGAAAAGTGATAAGGAAAACCAAGCCGATTACAATACAAGTGATTGTCAAGATCTTTTGCCTCTGTGAACCATTCATTAACCAACTCAGCTTGGAATCAGAATGTGGGACAAGGGATTGGCAATGGCTTCTCTGAAGATTACACAAATCGTGGTTTCCAGCAAAGTTTGATGAATCCATCCGCTGGAAGACTGCTGTGTCTGGTATTGTTCCTACCAAGTTATTGTTTGAGATATTGCAGATGAGGAGGCTCATGAGATTCCCAATTGATGCAGGGATCTCACCTGAAAGCTTGTTGTCGTTGAGGTAAAGTATCTCCAACATTTGTAGATTTCCTAAACTGTCTGGAATCGTACCTGAGAGATTATTGTGACTAATGTTGAGGGAGATTTGCAGAGAGGTTAACTTTCCGAGCTCCACTGGGATGTTTTCAGACAAGAGATTGCCTCCTAGTTGTAACTCCATGAGCCGAGTCAGATCGCCAAAGCTATGAGGAATTTCTCCGGTCAATCTATTATCAGACAATCTCAAAATCTCTAAATTCACCAACTGACCAAGCTCTTCTGCTATGTACCCGGTAAACTTGTTGCCACTAAGGTCAAGCCTCTGGATAGTGACACAACTCCCCAAATCTTTAGGGATGTCACCAGTGAGCTGGTTGGAGGAGATGTTTAAGCCAACAATCTTTGTGAGATTCCCAATCTCAGGAGGAATTTCACCAGTAAAGTTGTTGTTAGCTAGACGCAGTCTTTCTAAATTCTTCAGCTTTCCCAGGTCTGCAGATATATTCCCTGATAACCAGTTTTGGTGAAGCTCTAATGCAGTAAGGTTCTGAAGATTAAATAATTCAACGGGAAGGATTCCTGTTAGCCGGTTATCGCCTAACATTAGCTTTGTCAGCGACTTGCAGGTTTTCAGATCACGAGGGATGTTTCCTGATAACTTGTTTGAACCAAGACTCAGAAGTATTAGCTTCTGAAATCTGCAGAAGTGGGCAGGAATTGAACCAGACAGAGAATTGGCAGACATGTCAAGAACAGAGAAATTGCTATAGAAACCGATTAGAGGAGGAATCGTCCCTTCAAGCTGGTTGTCAAAAAGTTGCAAATCTACAAGGTAAGTTAAGAACTGAAGCTCTCGAGGGATAGTACCGTTTAGTTTATTGATAGACAAGTCTAGCTTCTCCAACAGTGTCAATTCCCCAAGCTCCCTAGGAATTGGACCTTGAAGACTGTTCTCAAAAAGATGAAGTAATTGGATATTCAGGATCTGACCAAACTCTTTTGGGATGAAACCTGTTAACTGATTCTCCGAAAAATCTATCTCAACTGCATCTGTCAAGTTGCCTATTTCACGAGGTATTTCCCCGGTCAACTGGTTCGTGTAAAGGTACAGCCTTTTCATCTTGGTGAGCTTCCCAATCTCTCTTGGAATTGATCCCGTGAAGTAGTTTTCGTGCAGCGCAAGCACCTCCAGACTGGTGATATTTCCTACCGAAGAAGGTATCTCGCCGGATAGACGGTTTTGCCAGAGTATCAAATCAGTAAGATTTAGAAGCTCCTCGAGCTGCTTAGGAAGAGAACCCTCAAGAAGATTCTCTGCTAATCCAAGTACCTTTAGGCTCTCGCATCCGCTGATTTCAGACGGAATGACACCCGAGAACGCGTTCCGTCCTGCCCTAATGACCCGGAGCTGTCTCAATTTCCCCGTGGAAGGAGGGATTACACCGGTGAGATTGTTGCTGTAGATCACAAGCTCTTGGAGCGAGCTCAAACTACCGATTTGTCTGGGGATTGAACCGAAAAGATAATTCTCGCATAGATACAGCTTCTTAAGAGTGATGGTCATGGTTAGTTGAATTGGTATCACTCCATGGAACCTATTTGTGCAGAGATCAAGAACCTCTAGGCTTCGACAGAGAGATAAATCTCGAGGGATTGGACCAGAGATGAAGTTGGTGGAGACATTCAAGTTCCTTAAACCATGAAGCTTGCATATGAGAGGAGATAGTGTACCTGATAGATTCATCCCATTTAGATCAACAGAAGTTACAGTTCTGAGACGGGTACACGCGATTCCGGTCCAGTTGCAGGGATTTGAATCCAACTGATTCCAGCTCGCGAGATAGCCATTGGTGTCATTAAGCAGAGCTTTAAACTCCAAAAGAACATGCCCTTCTTCGTTTAAGGATCTCACAAAGATGAAGGGGAAAGAACAGAGAATCAATATTGGCAAGAAACATATCCTTTCTCTCATTTTTACAAGTTAGCTTTGGTAAGAAGACTCTAAACACATCTTGTGAAAAAATGAAAAGAATGACGAAGCATCGATTTGGGCAGTCACGGAATGGTTTTGGTTAAAAGGCTAAAAAGATTAGATTGAGATGGGGAAAAAGACTGACTTTGATTGATCAAGAAAGACTATCTGCAAAACACTTTGGAAAGGTCTCTGTTTTCTCTGTCTCTACAATAAGTCAACTCTGTTTTAATTCTGTTTGTCGACGACATCGTCTCTTTCTCCGACTTGGTTCACCATATTTTTGAGCTGCAAGTGGTTTCATGTCACGTGATGGTGATATGGTTTTGTAGTACAGATCCATTGAATACAAATGTTGGGATTCTTTTTAGTGTTTCTCTGGGTTGTCAATAGAAGAAAACAGAGGATCTTGTTTGTTGGGACGGTGAGGATTTGATGAAGACGACACGTGAAAAAGGATGATTCAGGACAATGATCTTTAATTGTATTGTTTGCTTTTTCGTGTGTTTTAATGTCTTGGTGATGGCACTGATGGGTGAGAGAGCGTTGGGGTCTGTGAGCTAATGATTTTTATCGTTGACCGTTAAAGCCACACACACACACAAGTGGAAGTGATTGCTGTCTTTTTCCCGCCCATCTTGTCTGTTAAATTGCCACTAACGCTACGCGATGTTCTAACACTTTTACCCCTTTCTTTTTTTTCTTTTTGTTGATTTATTATACTGTATATTTTTGTTATCTTATCAATCCAAATCCTATTTCTCTATTTATTTTTTATTTTTTGTAAATCAAAATTGACTAGATATCTTATTTCATATTAATTAATTTTTTTTAAAGATAAATCTAAATTAAGAGTAGTAATGGTATTTAACATGTAAGAATTACATATCTAGCAAATGATTGTAAAAAGTACCCATTCCACAAACTACACTCTACACTTTAAAAAAGTGGCTATTTAGACAAATTTCTCTAATTGAAATAGTTGTTTACTTTCTCTTGTGAAGACATATCGTCGAGCTAAATGATTGCCAAGTATATTAGAGGAAGTGCAATNTTTAAAAAAGTGGCTATTTAGACAAATTTCTCTAATTGAAATTGTTGTTTACTTTCTCTTGTGAAGACATATCGTCGAGCTAAATGATTGCCAAGTATATTAGAGGAAGTGCAATAAACTTTGGGTAAGTCAAACTTGAAACTTCCTCTTTTCTACGCTTTAGATTTTAGATTGTTGAGCTTCCACATGGCAAATCAGTTGAGGCGTATAGTCGATTTATAAGGCTATGCGTGAAACCCAATAATGTATAACACGATGGTAAAGTTATGAATTTATAGACATAATAAATCAAGGATACTTTTTGTGACTTTTTTCAAGTATTGTACATTTGGGTCTTTTTTTTTTTTTTCCTGNTAAACTTCCTCTTTTCTACGCTTTAGATTTTAGATTGTTGAGCTTCCACATGGCAAATCAGTTGAGGCGTATAGTCGATTTATAAGGCTATGCGTGAAACCCAATAATGTATAACACGATGGTAAAGTTATGAATTTATAGACATAATAAATCAAGGATACTTTTTGTGACTTTTTTCAAGTATTGTAACATTTGGGTCTTTTTTTTTTTTCCTACATCAATCAACAAAATGTAGAAACATTTGCCATATACAAAATGAGACCATACAAACAATGTAACAACCAAACTGTTGTCTGACGCAAATCTTACCCTGAGGGTCTGATTTGGTTGTTTGCTTGAGTTTCTTTGATGATTTTAGAAGCAAAACCTGGATCACAATTAAACTCCAGCTTCTTCAATCGCAGCAGACATTGAAGCCGATGCTTCTTCTAGCGTTCGCCTCTTTTCAACTGCGTTAAAGGCCTCGACAATGTCTCCTTCAATCCAATCATCGTAGTCATCCATACCGATACCACATTCTAATCCAGCTTTCACCTAGAACATTATAAACAGAGTGAGAGGTTTATATTGACCAAGTAAGAAAGTCCAAAAGTCAGGATTTGGTTTAGATTTGGACATATCTCAGCGTGTACGATGGAAGTTGATGGTTTACCTCTTTCACGTTTTCTTTAACTCGTTTAAGAGAATCAAGGGCACCGACGTGGACAGTTTTACCCTTCCGGATCACCCTGATACCACAATCTTTGACAAACTTCCCTTCATTCACCATGCATCCAGCCACACGACCACTACCACTGCTGAAAGTAGCCCTAACTTCTGCTGAGCCAATCGGGATTTGTTCCTATCAACAGCCACAAGAATCTTCAGTTTTTAAATTCTAAAAAGGTTCATGAAGTGAGACTAAAAAACAATTCACTTTTCAGGCAATTCAATTATTCAACCAAAACAAAACAAAAAGAACAGCGGTCATGCCAACTCATGTGGAAAGAAGATAAAACAGAGATCTCATCATGTGTAACTCACAAGAGGCATGTTGATCAGATTAGGAAACAATAAAACGCTTCAGAATTGCTTTAAAAAGTAATGCTAACCTCAACAGACTCAAGAAGTCCTTCCATTGCATTTCGCATGTCGTCAATAAGCTCATATATAACTCTATATAGTCGGATTTCAACACCTTTGTTTTCTGCATCTTTCTTAACAGAACCAGATGCTTTGACATTGAATCCAAAAATGATGGCTTCACTAGCTGATGCTAGATCAACATCACTGTTGCTCACATCCCCTGTCGCTTGTAGCAAGAATTTCAAGGTGACATTCTCCTGAGGGAGGACTTGCAGGGCTTGTCTGACAGCTTCAATGGATCCCTAGTTGTAACATTGATGATTTGCATCAGCATAAATAAGAAGAGGCCACAGAAACCAAAATGTTTTAAGGCGATGAGCGGATGAAACCGAATAGACTGTTTACCTGTACATCGACCTTCAAGATAATATTAAGCTGATGCAAATCTAAGCCTGACATCTTTTTCGCTGATACAGCAGAAGCTAAGGAGGAAAGCGTGACCTTTCCGTCCCCAGCCTTCGCAGATATTCTTTCATCTCGTAGTGATATCGCACGTGCCTCTGCCATCTCACGCGCCACATCAAGGGAAGAGACGATCTCAAATTCGTCACCAGCAATGGGGACATTATTTAAACCAATCACCTGCAAATGTAATTTAGATCCTCAAATTAGAGATCTAAAATCAATCCATACATGGGAACATAGTATAAAAAATTGTGTCACCAAGAAAAAAATATGGCCAGCGTAGAGTATTTCCATTAGTGGTGTGTGCAATGATGTTTAACTTAGGGTAGATTATAAAACTACAAACCTGTACAGGTATGGAGGGTCCAGCTTCATCAACCCGTTCCCCGCTGTGATCAAATAAAGCTCGTACCTAAACATAGAAACAGAACAAGACCAAAGTAGGTAAGCTTCTAGCCATTTTCTGTATCTCTGCACAATGTGGCTTGAGGAGAAAACTAAATTTTGNGCTCGTACCTAAACATAGAAACAGAACAAGACCAAAGTAGGTGAGCTTCTAGCCATTTTCTGTATCTCTGCACAATGTGGCTTGAGGAGAAAACTAAATTTTAGATAGACCTTTCCGAAAGCTTCTCCGCAAACAACAACATCCCCTCTTTTCAAAGTGCCCTTCTGAACAATGAATGTCGCAAATGGTCCTTTTGCTTTATCAAGTCCAGCCTCGATAACAATGCCCTTGGCATTTCTGTGTGGATTTGCTTTCAACTCTTGCAGCTGAAACAGCCAAAATACAGTCAGGGCACAAGTAGAAGCTAATGAGAAGCAAAAAAAAAAGAAAGTGGTAGAATAAAATATGAATTGAAGCCCAGATGTAAGCGTTATTAGTCTATAGTCCTCCTTAAAGCAATATTTTGGGCCCACTTTGGAGCAAGTTTGTGAGTCATTTCGTAGCCACTATGCAAGTATGTAGTACTTACAAGAAGAAAACGAAATTAAGCTTCATTATGCATCTAGCAAAAAGAGAAACAGAAAAATCAAGCAAACCTTTTATCAGGGATGAATAACAAACTAACCTCTGCAACAAGCATGACAGTTTCCAACAGATCATCGATATTTTCCCCTTTCAAGGCACTGATCTGTCAAAGGCAAATATAGAGCATGATATGAGAACCCATGGAACATATGGACCCTGAATATACGTGATGAAAAGTATGTATTCCAACCTGAACCATTGGAACATCACCACCCCAATCTTCAGGCATCAAACCAATTGAAGAAAGCTCTTGCATCACTCTCTCTGGACTAGCTCCTTCTTTATCTATCTGGAACAGGAAATGAATCAGACTGGGAGAACTTACATATACGCAAGGTAAAGAAGAATAACAAAACAGTACTCTAGGTAACAATCTTTCTCAACTTCTAGATAGAAGAACGCAGGTGCTACATGAACCTAATACCTTATTTATAGCTATGACTATTGGTACAGCAGCAGCCTTTGCGTGAGCTATTGCTTCGTTTGTTTGAGGACGAATTCCATCATCAGCAGCAACAACAATGATTGCAATGTCAGTGACCCGTGCTCCCCGAGCTCTCATTGCACCAAATGCCTAGATGAGCACATAAAAGTCAGATCAGCAAAACTATGCTATGCCTAGCAATAGATGTGAGATAGTCAAGAAACATGCTACATGAAAAAAAAGCTCAGCAAGTATAATCAATAAAAATTCAGAATCAGAAATAAACATGTGAAGAGTCAATTGCAAGATAAAAGATCTACCTCATGTCCAGGAGTATCAAGGAAAACGCATGACTGCAACTTTCCATCAACAGGTACTGACACCTTATATGCCCCAATTCCTTGTGTAATTCCCCCTGCTTCTGAAGCAGCAACCTGCAGATATCCAGCGAAGAGAGATTAGTCGAAAACGCTATTTAGAGCTAACCTTGACAATAAGCAAATGAACAAACACAAACAGTATTTCATAATACAAAGCAGAAATATAAACTTCTATGCTAAAAATGAGTTGTATCCTCAACATATTAGTTGCCATTAGCCATGATTTAGAAATGATAAAGAACTGAAGAGGCCACAATGAAATCTCTTGATAAAATAAAAGGCAAATCAATGTTATGTCAGAGATCTATCTCATCTATACCTTGCTTTTTCTGATATAGTCCAGAAGAGTGGTCTGCAAAATAGGTAGCAAATGCGTTAGGAACAACCTGCTTCTAAAAGATAGGACTCTACATATCCTTTTAAGGGAGACATGAAAACAAGCAAAGTAGTGCAAACTGTGCCTACCTTTCCATGGTCCACATGACCCATTATCGTTATGACAGGAGGCCTGTCTTCTAATTTGTCCAAATCTTCTTCATCAAAAATTTCCCTTTTCTTTGCCATCTCTTCTACTTTAACTGAACCAGCATCAAGGACCTCAACATCGTAATCTCTACAAATCATCTTCACCATCTCGCGGTCCAAGGTCTGCACACCATCAGGTCTAATCCCTTTTGAATATAGATACCCAAGGATGTCACCTTCGCCGATGGCTAGGTTGTAAGCCAAATCCTCGATGGACATGCCTTCTTCCTCTACCTCTAAGATTTCAGCTTTGACAGGTGCTGCATCTTTTGCAGCCTGGAGTCTTACAGCCTTCCTACTAGCTTTACTCCATTTTCTCCCTTTTCTACCTGATCGAGAAATGGATGTATCTTCGTCGCCGTCGTCTTCAGCAACAACTCTTCGTCTTGGACTAGCTGATGCATTTTTTTTATTACGGTGCTCAACTCTGAACTTGTTAGAGGGAGGACCCTTTCCAGGCTTAGTAGGAGCTAACACAGCCTGAGCGGCCACAGGATCAGCACCCTTTTTCTTGGAAGCAAATTTGTCAACCAAAATAGGCTTCCTTTCTTTACTTTTTATGCCAGAATCAACTTCTTCAGAAACTGAAGGTTTTACTGCCATACCACGATCTTTTAAGATGGGTGATTTCTTTACAGGTGGCTGAGCTACCACAGGCTTCCCTTGTAACATTGGCTGGGGTCTTACAGGTGGTTGAGGTCTAAAAGGTGGCTGAGGCGGTGCCAACTGAGTGCCTGCTTTGACATTCATCTCTTCCTCTTCTTTCGTTCTAGGTTCGACCTGCGGTCCTCTATTATCAATTTTAGGTGATTCCTTAACAACTTTTTGCACAGCTGCAACAGCATCGCCCTTACGCCACACACTCTTCATAGTTTTCGTCTTCCTTGTCGCTGCAGCACTCGCATAGCTACCATTTTTGGAGTTACTACTGTTGGCACTAGGCTGTGACGGTTTAATAGCCTCACCACCCTCTTTGTTAACCGGTTTCGGAATTTCCAATTTCTCAGCTTTATCTAACACATCACCAAGAGATTCAATAACCTTATTCCTCTCTTCTTCTCCATCAAACTTACCCCCATTTGATAAATCTTTACTCCAAGGGGCAGTATTGACCCCCAAAGCTCTTTCTACCCTTGCCACAGGTGGTTTCAAGACAGGTTTAGGAGTCTGCTTGAGCACAACCTCGNCCTCTCTTCTTCTCCATCAAACTTACCCCCATTTGATAAATCATTACTCCAAGGAGCAGTATTGACCCCCAAAGCTCTTTCTACCCTTGCCACAGGTGGTTTCAAGACAGGTTTAGGAGTCTGCTTGAGCACAACCTCACTATCATCCCCTTCTTTACTCCCTCTAAACGAGTTAGAATCTATAGAAACTGAGTTGTTGTTTTGTTCAGCAATGAAGTCAGCAGTAGTAGTAGCAGTTGAAGAAGAAACAGAATATCTACAGAGCCATTTCTTAGTTCCCCTAACGCTTCTCCTTGATAAAGAAACCCTCTTAACTAAAGCATACGATGCATCCGAAGAAGTCGTTCCTGAAACGCTAGCACACGCACCACCCAGACTAACCAGAGAAGCCAAGGACGGCATTGTGCCGACGAGAACCAGCATCGACGGCATCGCAATAAACCCAGAAAACGAACAGAACAACACAATAGCAAATTCAGAGACTTTATCGCATTCCAATTCCAACGAATATCGAACCAGAAATGATACAAAAACTACAAAATTCGAAAGAAATTGGGGTTATCGACGAATCAAATCCGAAATCATGAAGCTGAATTGAGGATCGATGAGCAATTTAGAGAGACGGTGAGAGGAAGAGAGAGACNCAGCATCGACGGCATCGCAATAAACCCAGAAAACGAACAGAACAACACAATAGCAAATTCAGAGACTTTATCGCATTCCAATTCCAACGAATATCGAACCAGAAATGATACAAAAACTACAAAATTCGAAAGAAATTGGGGTTATCGACGAATCAAATCCGAAATCATGAAGCTGAATTGAGAATCGATGATGCAATTTAGAGAGACGGTGAGAGGAAGAGAGAGAGGAAGAAGATAAGTGAAGGAAGAAGAGAGTGCGGAGATAACTTTGAACTTGAGCTTGTGTGGGTGTGGGTGTGGCTGCTTCTATGCCTGGAATTTTCGCGGATTTCCGATAAGGCCAATTTACAAAAATACTTATTAAATGCCATAAAATTTAATCCAATAATAATAAAAAAGAACCATTTTTTATCCAAAAAAACACACAAACAACATGGAGTCTTTTTNTTTGAACTTGAGCTTGTGTGGGTGTGGGTGTGGGTGTGGCTGCTTCTATGCCTGGAATTTTCGCGGATTTCCGATAAGGCCAATTTACAAAAATACTTATTAAATGCCATAAAATTTAATCCAATAATAACCATTTTTTATCCAACAAAAAAACACACAACATGGAGTCTTTTTTTGGTCTGGAAGTTCTAAACTAGGATATTGGGCCTTTAACAGTAAAGCCCATTTAGAAATGAACCGGAAGTTCTGCTTGATTGACACACGTGGCTAGATATTAGCCGTGTATTGTATAGTGAGGCAGCAATCTGAGATAAAATAAAAATACTATTATCGATAAGAAAGGGGAGAGAGCATTCAATTGTAACTTAAATAAAAATAGATTCGATTAATAAATAACGCCAAGAGAGAGAGAGAGAGAAAGATTTGAGACCTCGAGATTTCTCTCTCTTTGCCTACACTCTGTTGAAAGTGAAGCCCGATATATACAGAGAGAGAGTGTGTGTGTGTGCGTCTGTCGTTGACAAAGGAGGATGAAGGAAGAGGATGTGAGTTCGCAGAACGTAAACCCTAGGAGTAATCGGAACAGTGTAGCCTCAGCTTCTGCTTCCGCCTCTGCTACTCCCGTTGACAGGTTCCGCCGACGTGCTAGATCGCCTTCTCCTCCTCAAACTGCTGCTGCTAGGTAACTCCCCATTTAACGCAGATCGAGTTTCAGAAGTCGCAAATTATCACTGATTACCATTCTGTTTGATTCGTTTTCCTGAATTAGAGCCTAGACGAGACATATCTAGGGTTTCGTTGTTTGGGATTTGATTCTTCACGACGATTTCGCATCTTAATTTTGCTAGCATTTATTTTTTTTTGTTAGTTTGCTTTCTGGAATTCGACGATTGATTTCAATTGAAGCATTAACAGCTCTGCAGGGGCGTCTTCTCCTGCTGTTCTGGTAAACGCTGGCAGTGTGGATTGGTCAGGTCATGGGCTGGCATTAACAGGCCGTTCCTGTAGAACTTGGGATAGAGGAGATTTACTTAGACGCCTTGCCACTTTCAAGCCTTCTAATTGGCTTGGGAAGCCCAAAGTATGACTCTTGTTTTCTCATTCTATGCACTTTCATTTTAGTGATCTGAATGCTGATTAGCTTGGCAAATAGCCTCCTCTAGATTCTGTTTTGGCTAAAAGAAATCTGGTATAGTTTATCCAAAAGTTTATTTAATGAGCCTTTGTGTTGAGAAGCCAATCCTAGTAACTCATGGGAAGTATGCATGTATTAAATATAACCCGGAATGAACAAAATGAAGTCAGGATAGCTAGGTTGCTTCATTTGTGTGGCTATCTACTTTTTCTTCTTTCTCTTTTTTTTTGTATTGCTCCTTTTTATCTCCCATGATATCTGTTGCATATTTCAGCTGGTTCAAAGAAATGTTTTTTAATTAATGGTGTGTCCTGCCATGGTATATCTTTGTTTTACAGACAGCTAGTTCCTTGGCTTGTGCTCAGAAAGGCTGGGTTAGTGTTGATCTAGACAAAATTCAGTGTGAGTACTGTGGATCCAATCTACATTACTCTCCTCCACAAGATTCGTTGAATCATCCCGAAGGTCAATTCTTGTTCCTGTAATTAGACTTATCTTTTTTTTCTTTCTAACTCTTGGCACCTGGGTAGTGTGGGGGTGGGAACTTAAGTCTTTTTATCTTTTCACTTGTACTGTACCAAAAAAAAAAGAAAATATTTTCTCAAACTCTTTCCGAGCATATTCGGAGCCAAGAGTTTTGATCAATAACCAACATCTACCAATGAAAAGAGTTTTGCTTTTGCGCTGTCATTTCGTCTCTTAAGTAAGAAAAAGTATTAGGCATGATCCAGCTTTTCTATATGCTGCTAACATTTAATATTTCTTCTCCATATATGGTAACAGCCGATAGCATCCAAGAAGAGTTCTCCAAGCAGCTTGATGATGCACATGAGAGCTCTTGTCCCTGGGTAGGAAAAAGTTGTCCAGAAAGCTTAGTTCAGTTTCCTCCAACTCCTCCATCAGCCTTGATTGGAGGTTACAAAGATCGTTGTGATGGGCTCCTACAATTCTATTCTCTACCAATTGTTTCAAAATCTGCAATTGACCAGATGCGTGCTTCAAGACGACCGCAATTTGACCGCCTTTTGGCACATCCCCAAGTCTATGCCAGTGATGATCTCAGTTTCAGAATGGATAATATCTCAGCTGCAGAAACGTCCAAAGAAGAGGCTCTCAGTAACTACTCTCGCGTAAGAACTCAGGAATCTGTGCTGTTATACTCGAGAAGTTCAAGCTTACTAGCCATAAACTACTATTGTTTCTTATGTTAAGTTTTATCCTGTAGGCTCAAAAGCTGATAAGCCTATGTGGATGGGAGCCTAGATGGCTTCCAAATATCCAAGATTGTGAAGAACATTCTGCCCAATCAGCTAGAAATGGGTGCCCTTCTGGCCCAGCTAAAAATCAAAGTCGTCTACAAGATCCTGGTCCAAGCAGGAAACAATACTCAGCTTCATCCCGAAAAGCCTCTGGAAATTATGAAGTTTTGGGTCCAGAATATAAATCGGAATCCAGATTACCTTTACTGGATTGTAGTTTATGTGGTGTAACCATCAGGATTTGGGATTTCATGACCACTTCTCGGCCGGTTCCGTTTGCCGCTATAAACGCCAATCTTCCTGAAACTAGCAAGAAAATGGGTGTGACCCGGGGCACTAGCGCAACAAGTGGAATCAATGGATGGTTTGCTAACGAAGGCATGGAGCATCAGCAGAATGAAGATGTTGACGAGGCTGAAACTTCAGTTAAGAGAAGAATAGTGTCAAATGTAGGTCTAAACCTATATCAAACAGCAGCTGGTGCATCATCCTCTGCGCAGCTGAACATGTCTGTGACGCGCGATAATTACCAATTTAGTGATAGAGGAAAGGAAGTGTTGTGGAGGCAGCCTTCAGGAAGTGAGGTTGGTGATCGTGCTGCTTCATATGAATCACGAGGGCCTAGTACTCGTAAACGGAGCCTGGAAGATGGTGGAAGCACGGTTGATAGGCCTTATCTACGGATACAACATGCAGACAGTGTTGAAGGAACTGTTGTTGACCGTGACGGTGATGAGGTGAATGATGATTCAGCAGGACCTTCAAAGCGTACCCGAGGCTCTGATGTACATGAAGCTTATCCTTTCTTGTATGGGCGAGAATTATCAGTAGGGGGGCCAAGTCAGTCGCTGGATGCTGAAAACGAGAGGGAAGTAAATAGAAGTGACCCATTTAGTGAAGGAAATGAACAAGCTATGGCTTTCCCAGGAGCCAGAGACTCCACACGTGCTTCTTCTGTCATTGCAATGGATACAATTTGCCACAGTGCCAATGATGATTCTATGGAAAGTGTGGAAAACCATCCAGGGGATTTTGATGACATAAATTATCCCTCTGTGGCGACAGCTCAAAGTGCCGACTTCAATGATCCTTCAGAACTGAATTTCAGCAATCAAGCTCAGCAGAGTGCATGCTTCCAACCAGCTCCTGTTCGGTTTAATGCTGAACCAGGCATTAGCAGCATAAATGACGGTGAGGAAGTACTGAACACAGAGACTGTCACTGCCCAAGGAAGAGATGGACCAAGTTTAGGTGTCAGTGGGGGTAGTGTCGGGATGGGTGCAAGTCATGAGGCAGAAATACACGGAGCTGACGTTTCAGTCCATAGGGGAGATAGCGTTGTTGGAGACATGGAACCAGTTGCAGAAGTCATAGAGAATCTAGGACAAAGCGGTGAATTTGCACCAGACCAAGGCCTTACTGATGATTTTGTTCCTGAAGAAATGGATCGAGAAGGTAGGCTTGGGGATAGTCAAGATAGGGTTTCTCAATCTGTTGTAAGGGCGGATAGTGGCTCTAAAATTGTTGATTCATTGAAGGCTGAATCTGTTGAAAGTGGTGAAAAGATGAGTAACATAAATGTGTTGATCAACGACGACAGTGTTCATCCATCTTTATCTTGCAATGCGATTGTGTGTTCTGGTTACGAAGCATCTAAAGAAGAAGTGACCCAGACTTGGGAGTCTCCGCTGAATGCTGGCTTTGCACTCCCTGGATCAAGTTACACTGCCAATGACCAAGGTCTGTAGATTCCTTCTTATGGTTGATACAGTCCTACTTATCCAAACTTCATCACTTCAAAAAAAGGTGTAATATAATAATATAAGCATTTGCTGTTTCATTTTTCAGGGCCTCCGAATGGAGACAGCAATGATGAAATTGTGGAATTTGATCCAATAAAGTATCATAACTGTTACTGCCCTTGGGTCAATGAAAATGTGGCTGCTGCTGGATGTAGCAGCAACAGCTCAGGTTCTTCAGGTTTCGCTGAGGCGGTTTGTGGGTGGCAACTAACTCTTGATGCCCTTGATTCGTTCCAATCACTTGAAAACCCTCAAAACCAGACAATGGAATCAGAATCAGCTGCATCTCTGTGCAAGGTTTGCTCCAACTTGCATCTCATTTACTTTATTTTCTTCCTTTTCAAGATATGATCTGACACTAACACTAACTTGGTTTCAACTGTTTTGTTCGTAGGATGATCACCGAACTCCTTCCCAAAAGCTCTTGAAACGCCACTCTTTTATCAGCAGCCATGGGAAAAAGTAGGATTATTTACTTGCGAATAAAAACAAAAAGGTACAATTGCAAATTTTCTTGATTTCAAACAGAAATCGATATATATCGGTGTGGTGAAGCATATAAGCTTCCACAACACTTGGTTAGGGATCTGTAGCTTGGTTTTCTTTTTTGCAGTACAAATAAAGAAGTTTCTATATTGGATCTACAAACTTTTGTGTTTCTTCGAATTTAAAGTAAAAGTTTGTGTAGTAAGTAAAGTTAAAGACACCTAAACAGAGGTGAGAGTACTCAATCTAATCCAATAATCTTATATTGGGTTCTTGTTTCCAAATATGTTTCTTCCTGCTTTATCCTGTTTTGTAATATTGAATCAACGACTTTGGTTGGATTGAAATAAATTTACAAGGTAATGTGTGCATTGAACCCATTGTGTTGAGAATAGTTAGGCTCCGGTAATTTTGATATGGTTCTCATGTCTGTACGACTGTACCCTTAATGTAGACCAGTCGTAATAGGAATAAAACCAGAGGAATAATAGCAAACACAAAAGCAGTCTTTCTATTGACCAAAGTTAAAAAGACAACATTTCAAACATGACATTAGATGTACTGAAAAGCAAATAACGGATCAATTTCCAAAGACAGCGACTTCGAGGTTCTTGTCGGAGTCAACAATGGATGGAGGATCAAAGCGAGTAAAGAGCTTATAAGAAGAGATTAGAGAGAGAACGATGTAGAAGCAAACCACGAAGAATGTGAGTATAACAGAGGCTGTGGCTTTATGGCAGAAACCGCCATAGGAACTACATGCATCGCTCCAAGTAATGGTTGCGTCTCCATTGTAAGCTAAGTATAGAACTTCAGCTGACACAGCTCCAGCAGCAAGAACCAGGTAGGTCAGAAGCTGAGACAATTAAACATTATGAAATTAATTAAAGAAGTATTTAGCGGATCAGTTAATTGATGATTGATCGAATGCTTCTACTATTAAACCTGGTCAAGACAAAAGAAGGTCCAAACACGAGGCATCGTTGAAGAAGAACGAGGCATCGCTGCAATGGCTGCTGATAAAAGAGAGTAGCCAGCACATATTCCATTTGCGTGCACCAAGTACCTAATTGTAATTACATTATTACCGTTACCGATAATTAATATGAGAGATTATTTCAACCACAATATCACTCTTAATCAAACCCTACCTATACTAACTTCGATAACCAACACATGTAGCTTGGTACGTGTCTCTATGCCTAGCATTTTGGGGCCCTAGACACCCCCAAAAAACAAAAAATAAAAGAAGTAAAATTCTCCATTTACTAATCTAACTCATCAGAGCCGCATGTTCCATGAGAGAAACAATGAGATTTGTCATAAAACTTGAGGACGAAAAAGGAAAAGTTTGGGAAGTTCAATCCTATAGCATAATTTCCACAACCACAAAACCGGTCATGGTCAATCTAGTAAACCACACGAATAAAATAGAAACGGGTCTACGTGTCTTCATAGTTCATCGTTAGCACAATTTGTTTGGTGTCCAGCTTAATTAATAAAATCTGTAAATATTGGGATTCTCTGATTGCAAATTTGGGGAAATACGTAAAAATATAGATAAATAGATATACTATACACATGTATGCAGATAATTACAGTCAGTTTCTTGAAACTACAACATTTTTTTGTATCTTCATGCAAAACCTCGGTACACCATCTCACAACACACAAACCCTAATTGAAAATAGTATGCAAGGAGATGTAACTCTAAATCTTAAAGAAAAAAACTTAATATAATTATATGTTTATATGTCTATGGAGAAGATACGTACTTAAAAGCTGTGAGATTGGAGTAAGAAATTGAACCGAACTCATTATTCTCAGAGTCCTTAAGCATGACAACAAGCGCCGCAACACAAAGCCCCACCGGAGCTAACCGGAGCATTGTCTCGGCCGTTCGGATTCCGGTACTAACCTCCTCCCACTTTTCCGTCACACCACCGCCGGAGCCGCCGTTGCTAGCCTTGTGATGATCATTACTCTTCTCCATTTTTTCTTCGTCGACTTTCTTTTGGTTTCTCTCTCTTTTTGTGGTTCCTGAGGGAAAATGTGGTTATAAACAAGTGGAGGATGATTTAAATGTGTGACATTAAATTAAAGGAAGTGTTGGATCGATAGGGTTGGTGAATGCATTAAATTTCAGTACCCTTCCCTAGAAGAAAACATTTAAAGCCTTCGAAATGGAGATTTCAGAATTCCGCTCAAAATGCACAAATTGATCACTACTCTACTCTAGAATCATTGCTTTCTAGACCCGTCACTCGTTTCTTTCTCTTTTGTTAATCAAAGGATATAACCCGTTACTAATANTATATGATTACTGTTTTATAGAAACTCGACCTTATTGCATGTCCAATATATATAGAATCTTAGATTATAGACCGCTTCGAACTAGTTTGTATCACTGGTTGAGTGTTTTCTTTTTAAATGTTATCCAAAAACAATTTTCCTAAAAAATAAAATTAAAAACTAAATGATTTCAGAAGATAAAATCAAAGTAAAACTCAATTGAAAAATTAATGAAAATGTTTAGTTCTTTTTGATTTTATTAAGTACAATTNTGAAGATAAAATCAAAATAAATTAAACTCAATTGAAAAATAAATGAAAATGTTTAGTTCTTTTTGATTTTATTAAGTACAATTTTCTTATTCAAATAAAATCAGAAAATTAACTATTCACTATTTGACTAGTTTCTCTAGATATGGCCAATGTATCCAGACGACTATCGATCTTATTCGCTTCTCAGTATTTTTTTTTTTCACCTGTTTTGCTTTCGTAGTTCAATCATAAGGACAATTTAACAAAAAAATAAACAAACATTGTATTTGATAACTTAATCTTGTTTTTGTTTACAATGGACTCAACTCAAATTAGAAAACCGGTTAGCAGCTCCATCAAAGAACCCTAGGTTTGAATTTAAAGCAAATGATTTACTAGATTTCTTCGTTTTCGTATTTTTTTNATCTAGATATGACCAATGTATCCAGACGACTATCGATCTTATTCGCTTCTCAGTATATTTTTTTTTCACCTGTTTTGCTTTCGTAGTTCAATCATAACGACAATTTAACAAAAAAATAAACAAACATTGTATTTGATAACTTAATCTTGTTTTTTGTTTACAATGGACTCAACTAAAATTAGAAAACCGGTTAGCAGCTCCATCAAAGAACCCTAGGTTTGAATTTAAAGCAAATGATTTACTAGATTTCTTCGTTTTCGTATTTTTTTAAAAAAACGTAAACCGTGTCTATAGGATACTAAAATTTGGAGCTAATCCAATCTCGTGATCAAGAATAGATCTAGAAAAACTTGTTCTAAATTCGTAGATAATAAATGTATAGATCTACTAATAGTTTGGCTACGTACATTATTATATACCATAATAGCATGGTTGCTTGATTAGTTGATGTAATAAAAGCAACCAGTTTTATACAGTATTATAATCCACTATGATTTTTTGGTGGATCAAATAAATGCTATAGGCTGCAAAATTTTGGTAAGCCCTTTTCCTCCAATCCTTTTTTTATTGGGGCATTTTCAAAAATGCCCCTTCAACCATTCCCTTAA
>OVAQ01000849.1:0-22934 GCA_900406345.1 Erysimum cheiri | reverse complement strand
ACACCAATTAGAGGTAAACTCTCTGAATATATAATAAGCCAGACCACCAAAAGACACTAAAAGAAGCATAGAACCAATTAATTCGATCCCCAAGGAATTGCTTACAGAAGAAGACGAAGAAGCACAGAAACAGAAAAACTGGATTCACAAAATCACAACCACAAAAATGAAGAAAAGGAAATCGGAGGAATAGCTTACAGCAAGAGGCGGAGAAGAGAGATCGGAGATAGAGTCATGGTAGATGGAAGAAACGGAATCGTAAAGGTGAGAAGGCAAGAGAAGGTCGCGAGAAACGTGGTTGAGAGCAGAGATCAGAAGCCTCGTCTTCTCGACGGGATCGTGCTGACGAAGAAGTCGGAAGAAGAAGAAAGAAGAGAGAAGAAGAGATCGCTTGTCACCAGAAAAAAAAAGAGATGGCTTCTCTTTTAATTCCATTTTTTCTCTTTTTTTTTTTTTTTTTTNGAGTCAATAAATTTTCACTTTCCCGGTTATTCTTAAGATAGCGTTTTTATTATCATTTATGCTATGGTAGAAACAAAAACTAGGCGCAACTATAAAATTGTTTTCGCGGTTAATCAATTATAGCGTTTGCATTTTCGGAAACACTATAAAATGTTTTTCAGAACTCAACTATAGCAGAACCATCAAAAACGCTATAACGTACTGCTATTAATACTTTCATTTCCTGTAGTGAAGAATATATAGTTTCAGACTCGAAAGCATGAATTTGTTTCTTAACAAGAAGAAGATGGCACCACCTCGATTAGACACCCGGCCCATATGCCATATCTGACAGAAGAAGACGCCACCTTTGGCGTGAACACCGTCCACGACTGGCTTCCAAGCCTTCACTTGTTCTTTTGTCCATATCCCAGGAGTATCTTCATAGCTTCAAGGGCGAATTCACAGAAATGTGGGAGTTTAGTTTCGCAGTTTCAGGATCAAAATCCACAAATAATAGTTAGTCGAAATGATGAGCAGAGAGATGAAGAATGTTTTAATTTTGAAGAGACCCTAGAGAGGTTTCCGAAACTCCGGTGGCTTCAGTGATGAGAAGACCTCCCTGCGACGTTCTCTGAGAATAGTATAAGACGTTGTGAGGCCCAGGAACGTGTCCGTACGCTCTGTATCTCGTCAATGGTGCCAGTACAACCCTGGTGAATCATAACGTATATGCTTTTTAGTTATTATATATTAAGCTGGACATGGAAGGCATACATCATTATATGACAAAAGAAAATAAGTACATTTATTTACCTATGGGAAAGACTGAAATTTCCCATCCTATATGGCCTGAAGAGAGGAATACTCTCTTCTGCTACACCCTTTTCCATTTCCATGAATGGCCAAAACCTGAATTTTGTCTCTGTGAAATGTGGGATTTATATATATGCTTTTTTTTTTTGTGTGTGGGAACGATGGTTATCTCATTTAGGTAAAAGTCATGACCCAACCCATTCAGGTGAATTTATTTTTCTTGCCTAATTGGACCCACTCTCAACGAAAAAAGAAAAAGAAAAAAAATTTGGTTAAGTGGTTGATACTTCAGATTTTCATAATTAAGATATATGAACAAGTATAAAAACAAGGGAGCCAAACCGTACAATAATTTAAGAGATGTTTACCAATTACCATCGTCAAACATCAAGCAAGTATTTCATTTTTGTAAAGGTGGACACAATCATGACCATGTTTATCATTGTCGCTTACATGGCCAACGCTTTTGGTTGCCTAGCGCCAATAAAATATTGTGTTATTTTTACTCGTTTTTTTTTCTGTTACTTTTATATGTTATTCATAATTTTTAAAATCATAATTTTACTATTAAAAACTATAATTGGTTTGTTATAAAAACTACAAAATTATTGTGAAAAAGGCTCAGAGGCATATATTACCAATAATTTGTTACAACCATATATAATAAAAGTCCAACAACTTAATTGGATTTCGATTGCTTGTGCCTTGGATAGGTCTGGAATCACTTTTTTTATATATAAAAGCTCACGTGACATGTTCGCCTATGAGTTAAATCAAGATCAATAATTGAAGCTTTATAGTTTTTTCGTCGTTGATCAGGTGGATCCAATTTCATAATATACTTTTGTAATTAAAAGAGAAGATCATAACAACATTTTCAAATTTAAAGAAAGATCGTCCCATGCATGGGCGTATTTACATTCATATGTTCATATCAAACTCATACGATAGAGCGTCAATGGAAGAGCCCACCACGAAAGGATCTCTCTAGTAATGAAACACGCGAGTTAAATCCAGATTAATGATTGAAGCTTTAAGGTTTTTTTCTTCATTGAGTAGGTTGATCCAATTTTATAATAATACTTTGAAAAGTAAAAGAGAAGATCATAACAGTACTTTTAAATTTACAGAAAGATCGTCCCATGCATATGGGCGTGTTTACATTCATATGTTCATAACAAACTAGCGTCATCAATGGAAGAGCCCACCATGAAAGGATCTCTTCTCGTACTGAAACACGTACATGAGTTAAATCCATATTAATGATTGAAGCTTTATTGTTTTTTCTTCGTTGAGCAGGTGGATCCAATTTTATAATAGTACTTTTGGATAATTAAAAGAAAAGATCACAACAGCATTTTTAAATTTACCCAAAAATCGTCCCATATGCATGGGCGTAGTTACATTCATATGTCCATATCAAACTCGTGCTATATAACGTTAAGTGGACGAGCCCACCACGAAAAGATCTCTCTTAGCTTGTACTGAAACACGTTAGTTGAAATGTTGAATCCAGATTAATGATTGAAGCTTTATTTTCTTTTCTTCGTTGAGCAGGTGGATCCAATTTTATAATAATACTTTTGAAAAGTAAAAGAAAAAATCATAACAGCATTTTCAAATATACCGAAAGATATATATCGTCCCATGCATGGGCGTATTTGCATTCATGTACGTTCATATCAAACTCATACGATATGGCGTTAAGTGGAAGAGCCCGCCACCACGAAAGGATCTCTCTCGTACTGAAACACGTGAGTTAAATCAAGACCTTGAGAGCTGATTTCAACTGCTCTCTCGTATCTGTCATTTTGGTCATGCAGATGATAATGATAATGTGACTTTTTCACGAACTCTGTTATTCGATAAAAATATCTTTACAATAAACCATACTTATCAAAAAAAAAAAAACTTTACAATAAACCATGAAGGCTACAATCAAAGACTTTTTGGAAGATTTATATTTTATGAGTGCACTTATGCACTTGACAAACGATAATACCAAGTTGGCAAGTTATATACTTCAGTTTCAAAAAAAAAAAAAAAAAAAGTTAGATACTTGGTTTACAATAAGTTCTCCTTTGTTATTTTACGCCGCCTCGTGACAATCACAACATTATCAGTACTATTAAGGGAATTTGGCATGAAATGCCACTTTGGCAAAAAACCTTCTAACAAATGCCACATTGAAAAAGTCTTCCCAGTTATGCCACTTTGGCATAGATGTGGCATGGGTAAAAAGACATAACTGTCCCTGAAAATAAAATGAGAAAAAAATAGCTTTCTTCTCTCTTTTCTCTTCTCTCTTTTATCTTTCGAGAAAAATAGCTCTCTTCTCACTTTTCTCTTCTCTCTTTTCTCTTCTTGCAACAATGTTTCTCTCTCTTCTTGCAATGATGTTTCTCTCTCATGTTTTAATCCAAGAAACGCAGAAGAACTGAATTCTTTCACTCTCGGTCGTCGCGTCGACGGCCGACAAATCGATGTCGGAGCTCTCGGTCACAATGTCGACGGCGAGGTCGCAATGTCGATGGCGAAGGAATCGATGTCGAAGCAGTAATCGCCGATGTAGATGGGTGCTCCATACCTCCGCTGATTCTCGCTTCATTTCAATCAATTTCTTCAAAATTCATAAAAATCACTGAAGACTCCTTCGCCGGTGGACAATATTACATCTTAGACTCACAATTATGTTATCTATTATATGTAATGTTGTCCACAAGTCGGTGGACAACATTACATTTTAGACTCACAATTCGTGGACAATTTTTTTTCAAATTTGATGGACAACATTTATCATCTAGCGATACGTAGACAAATTTAACGTTCATACTTGACATAGTCAGGTTTAACTCTTATCTGTAACGTGGACAAGTTGTCCACAGAGAATGCATTTGATGGACAACATTTATAATCTAGCGATACGTGGACAAATTTAACATTCATGCTTGGCATGGACAAATTTAACTCTTCTCTGTAACGTGGACAAGTTGTCCACATAGAATACCACATTCTTTGATAACTTCTCCTTGATAACTTGTCCACAACTATTTGTGGACAACTAAATCATTAATTTGGTCCACAAATCCAACTAAATCATGGACAAGTTATAATACTTGAACATCTTAGACTTGTCCACTAAATGAAGATTTGTGGACAAAACTTCTGATGGTCGCCATGTCAGGATCAATATAATGTCCACCAGACGAGATTAAAAAAGCTCTGATTTTTTACACCGGAAAAGCTCCCAAAGGCACCAAAACAAACTGGATTATGCACGAGTACCGCTTAATCGAGCATTCTCATAGCCATGGAAGCTCTAAGGTAAACAAAAAAGATGAGAACTTGCTCAGATCCGAGTAGATTAAAACCTGAAATCAAATCGGTAATTTTGTTTTTTTTCTCAGTTGGATGATTGGGTATTGTGTCGAATTTACAAGAAATCATCGGGATCTCAGATCGTTAAGAGTATAGCACGAACGGATCGTCGTCGTCTTCGTTAGCAAGAAGGGAGGAGAGAGAGAAGAAGGGAGGAGAGAGAGAAGAAGGGATGAGAAATAAAAAAAGAAAAAATGAA
Source organism: Erysimum cheiri (assembly GCA_900406345.1). Classification (NCBI taxonomy): domain Eukaryota; kingdom Viridiplantae; phylum Streptophyta; class Magnoliopsida; order Brassicales; family Brassicaceae; genus Erysimum; species Erysimum cheiri. The sequence goes on along the minus strand of OVAQ01000849.1, from coordinate 18,100 downwards.
TATTTGATTTGGTTTATTCTCAGGGTCATTTTCGTCATCTGGGCAAATGCCACTTTGCAGTTTTAGGAAGGTTGTTTATTTTGTGGCATGTTTGAGAATGAGGTGCACTGTTCATGGCATTTTTGGTAATTAACTCAATTAGTTATTTGGCTCATTTGTGTTATACCATTTTGTTTGAATTGACAAAGTGTATCACAGACGAAAGTGCTCTGCAAAATTTCAACTCTCCACAAATGGTGAGAAATATAATTTCACAAATGATTAGCTAAATCTGATTTGGTTGATATGTGTTCCACAAATAATCAATCGATCAATTGCCGACGTTGAGATTTGTTTGAGATGAGAAATTCCTTAGCTTCCTGGATTAGTATAATTTCCGACAATCCAATAATATCATTATTTGATCAATACTGACCACTAAAAGAACAATAGTAGCGAAGAGGAAAATAAATGAAATGAACAAGAGTGATTTCACAAACTTTTGCACACTTGCTTATCAAACTGAAATAGCTAGGCAACGCAAAATCTTATATGACTTAGGGAATGTATGCACAGCTTTTAACCACTTGATCTTCCCACAAATCTCACCTCCAAGTCTTTCCAGTGAAACCATTGCACACAAAATTTTCTTGTTCGGACAGCGACCCGATCGTAGCAGCACAAACATTTCCCACATAAATGTGATTTCTCCACCACAATTAACTATTTCTAGCTATCATACGGCATGATCTACTACTACTACAATTGTAACTAACCAGTCTATCCAAACCTTGTACATATCTCCATATTTCACCAACTGAGTCATACCACATGAAATACCCCGAGCCAGAGCGACAGTAGACTACGTTACCTATCACCCACCACCATTCACACCAAAAAATTCTCCTCATATAGTCATATCCATAACATTCCACGTACCTTCCTTTGCATCAGCGTCAGCACTAGCTATTTAGTCGCCAAGTCTGAGTCTTTGTGTCGAATACCTTCGACCAATTTGTGGACTCGTCTGATCCGTGACATCCTCCCATTACGTATATTTTGTCGCCGAGAACACATGCCATCGCGTTACTCCGGGCAACAGTCATGTTAGGGGCGTCACGCCACGTGTGCCTCCGACAATCAAATATCCTAACGGCAGAAGACGGTGCGACAGTTCCACCGATTGCATAGATGTCCGAATTGAACCAATCGCGACGGTGGACTTTGATGTCGGAATGGAATCGGAACAAGATGATATCGGAACCATGAAATTTCCACTTGATTTGGTTCGTTTTCGATTAGGTTTAATCCAAAGACTGAACCAGCGAGGACATGGATGTTTAGGTAAGCGTAAGCAAATATAGAGACAGATCTCGGTGGTTTCAGATCGGCCGGCGTAGAGTTCCGGTAAAGAGAGGAGCGAGTGAAAGGTTTTAGAGACGAGTGAGAGTGAAGGGTAATACGATTTAGAGATACGTGCGAAGCAGTCTACAATGATTTCGTTTGGAAGTGATAAAAACGATGACGGCTCATCACATGGTAGTGGAGAAGGCTGAGTCATCGTTGGCAGATATTGTAGCCGTGTAGCCAAAAATAAAATAGGGATGAGCATATAAAAAGACCTTTTTGCCTTTTCTTGATGTAAGAATATTAAAAAGTTAATTAAAAACAGAGGAAGAGTAGAAAACACAAAGTCAAATAATGAAAATGTTAAACCAATTAAGCATCATAGCATCTAATTAAAGACACAATATTGCATGTAAATCTAGTTTTAACCCAGGATTATATGAAACTAGATTAGGACCCGCGTATACGCGGGTTTAAAATTAAAAATTTAATGCGGTAAAAAAAAAGTTAAAAAATGTAATAACCCGTGTAAAAATAAAATTAAAAGTTAAAAACCAAAATTTGAAGTTCTGTTAACAAATATATGAATTAAGTAATTAAAACAATTAATTAAAAATTTTAATATATTAATTATTTAAAACTTTGTGATACACATGTTCATCAATATTTTTATTTTTACATATTTAATTGATTTTACTGTTATCGTATGTAAATATTATATTCAAATTTAATTACGTATTACAATACATATACCATATTTAATCAGTTTAATTTTCTAACCCTCTTTACAATTTATAATATGTATAAATATACATAAATATGAGAACTGAGATTTTACTTATTCATCCGATCAAATTAATCATATTTCAAAATTTTACATATTTATCCGGTAAAATCAATCCCTACACATCAGCCTCCTTAACATTTACCAAAGAATTTTGTATCTTATCAAAACATGTAGAACCATACAAAAAAGGTCACATTTAGATTAAAACTTACATGATGACACGATAGTCATATCAAGCGGTTTTAGATCATCACATCCAAAAACTATTAGTACACTAACCAAAAATCATTAAACCAAAAGAAAAATTATTATACGTTAAAAAATAAGTTCACCTTTTCATTCAATGAAATTAATCATAGGATATACACCTACTGAACATTAACAAAATAATTTGACACCAATACTTTTTACTAATACCAAAAGAATTAGGTTTTGATCAAAACTTACTTTATCATAGGATAACAACTTCTAAACCAATTATAAACCAATTAGTTAAAATATCACCCAAATCTTCATGCATGGATCTATATGGTTGGTTCTACACACCCAAACCTATAATCTTAATAAAAACAAATATTTATCAATAGAACATAGTTGAATCAACAATGGTGTTTATAAAAAAATTATTTTGTTTGATAAGAAAAATATGAGACCATCTATTCGATTATATAGAGGTAAATATTTACAGTTTCTTTTTCCATTTAGGAATAGTATTATTTTTTTAATTATGTAATCTTTTTTTCTTTTAAAATTAGTAATCTAACTATATAAAAAATATACGTATAATTTCCTTATGGCTAAGCTTCCGAAGCAGTATGAGAATTTGGAGCCGAAATTGCGGGTTACTATGGAGAATGTACCGGGACCTAAACCAAGCACACCGCTGTATTGAGTGAAACCGGAGTTGTCTTGTCCGCAGCCAAAAACAATGTTTGGTTTAGAGATTAAACCGTCGTCAGATGTTTGAAATGTGAGTTTTTCTTCAGCTAAAACACCTCCCGTGTTCGAAGAGTCGCGGTAGCGTAGGTGATATCCGCAGTTTCCAGTCTTTTCGTCGCGAAAGACTTGGGGCATGGCGTGTGGTGCGGATTTACAGGTTGCGTTACGGTAAGTGGAAGATCTTGAAGGGTGGAAAAAAGGAATTGTTTGAGGGTAACATTTGCAGGGAAGACATTGGATCCAAGTTAGGCCACTACCTGTGTCTATGAGTAAGAGTTGCGGTACCGGTGGATCACCGATAGAAATATTTGCAAGGAATGCTGCTGGATTCGAAATAGGAGTGACATGTGAGACGATATCCGCTGTTTCCGTGGTCCACAAGTTATCTAGGCGAGAAGCCGGGGTTGACTTGGAATCCAAGTAACCGGCTTTTGTATGAAATTAGCCTTAGCGTAAGTGGGGGATACGAGGTGCATTGCTTTGGGCACATGAGAGCGAATAGAGTGATAAGAAGGGCGGCACGAATACATAATCTTAGAGAGATGGCCATTTGATAATCAAGAATGTGGTTTTTCTTCCAATCCTTTTAATATGAGTCGATAGAAGTATGGCATTGACTCTTTGTGTGAACCTTTTTTTCGTATGGAACGTTTCTTTTCTTGCATGATTCATTGATTTTATTAGGGTTAACATAAACTTTAACACATACCAATCTGATTATATTCTAGGCAAAAAGATTACCTTCATGTATGTTACGTGTTTAGTCTAGATTGATGTTTTCAACAAAAAGAGTACCACGCACGATCATCATGGATCATTTTTTTTTTTTTTTTTTTGTNTATATATCACATAGGTGTCCGCACATCTCTGGTCTAGTGGTAGAAGAAGCTTTGGTGAAGGGTGCAACTCGCAATTCTTGCCATTAGTATTTCTTTGCACCTAAAGCTCTTAAAAAATTTTTTTTTGCATCTTCTTTAATTAAGGCTGTCTTCTTTTGTTATTACGTATATTTCTTTGTTTCACGCTTATCAACACTCTCTTCGATCGTATACATTGGTATGGTCTCAAAGTAGAGAAGGTTTCTTTTGAGAGAACTGTTTGCGGTACGGTGTCCTCTTTAATTACTGACTAAAATTAATGTCATCTATGATCAATTAATTATTTGTTTAAATCTTGACCTAGATCATGCAAAATCTTATAGCAACTTCAACAAGAGGATTCGATCTTGATTGTGTGAAAATAGTATACAATTGTTAGTTGTTAAATTTTCAATGTTTCTGTGGTCATCGCATCTCAAACTATATTACTTGCATTTTTGCTTTCTTTTTTTTGTTTGTATCTATTACAAAGATACACAATATAAGAGTTTTACGGAAGATACAAAAACCACATTTCCATGAAAAAACTTGATTGTTGGAGCAAATTAAAAGTAAAAAGCTTAGAGCAACATTGATTTAAATAATCCAAAAAAAAAACAATAAGATAACAATCTCGAGTATCAGACAGATTTTGAAACCCTAGCAGAACATCTGCTTGCGATGAAAAAGAAAGCCCTAAAAGATAAATCGGTCAACAATAAAGAGAAACAAAAAAGAATCAAAAGGAAATCAATCCTCCATAGCCAATCGCTGCCGTATATGTTTAGACGATTAGTATTCAAGTAAGCATAGTATGCCGATTTGGCATTCTTGTTGATTACGTCACCAAAGTATACCAATTTGGCATTCTTGTTGATTAGGTCACCAAAATATGCCGATTTGATTGGGTCGTATTCCCTAGTCTGGTCATGAATTATAGACATAGTTATTTGGATTTCTTCACCATTAATGAGGAATGGCCTGGCCACGCGAGCCTGTGAAGTTCCCACAAAAAGCAAGACGAGGAAGGCGATGAAGAAGAAGCTGATTTTTCCCGATCGAGTGGACATTGTTGAAGATAAGGCTAATTAGGATTAGTTTTGCTGAGATAGAGATCACATGGGTACTTTCTTTCAATATATATATGATGTTGTAATTTCCTTTTTCTACTATGATTTGGTTTAGGATTGTATTCGGAATAGAGAAATATTTATCTAATTAATATACTCTTGTTTGGATTAACAATTGGACTGCACCGTCAAAGTTCAGCCACCGCTGATCAAATCCCCTAAACCCTCTGAAAACAAGTAAAATAGAAATAAGAAATAAAAAAAATCAGGTCATGTTGATAAAAATTCCCTGACCAAAAGTGTCACGCAAGGAAGTGAGAAAGGCTAAAAAAAGCTTATTGAAACTTAAATTTTTCTTCATTCCTCGTATATTAATATATATCTTCAAACACAATTTAATATAATTCATTTTTGATATATTTTATTTTTTATATATATCCAACGCAAAGAAGAAAATATGGCCATGGATCTCACGTGTTTAGGGTAATTAAATTCAAATATGTTTTCATGGATATTGACTCTTTGTGTGAACTTCTTTTTCGTATGGAAGGTTTATTATCTTCTTGCATGATTCATTGATTTTCACTAACATAAAAAGATTCTTTATCACAATATACCAATCTGATTATATCTTAGGCAAAAAGATTACGTTCATGTATTTCACGTGTTTATATTCTAGATTCACATATATTTTTACCAAAAAGAGTACCACGATCTTGGATCGTTTTTTTGGTGTTCTAAATAATCAACGTATCACGATCATCGATATCACGTAGGGGTTTCAGTAAAGTAAACAAGCAATTCTTGCCAATAACCTCTTCAGGACACCTCAATACACTTCATGCATGCCTAGCTAAGAAAATGCAAAGATACTTTTGCACCTTAAAAGATTATGTTATTGCATCTTCTTTAAGCGTTTTTTAGTTACAACTTCTTTGTTTCACCACTTATTAACACTCTCTTCGTTACATATATACTCAATGCATATGTAAAGTGTCTCACATAAAAAAAATGACGATTTTCTTCACATTTTCTCTTGTCTATCTCATCATCCTCTATTTCTCTACCTCTGTAGTTCTCTTGTCAGCATCACCAACCCTAGTTCTCAATCTCGTTCACTCCAGCCAAATATATTCCCTAGAACCACGGCATGTCTCCCGTATCGAAGAAGCGTCTGTTGCACGTCTAAAGTACTTGAAAGCGAAGGCAACCGGAGATATCATCGCACACCTTTCCCCTAACGCCCCTATCATCCCACAAGCTTTCATGGTGAACATATCAATAGGTAGCCCACCAGTCACGCAACTTCTCCACATGGACACGGGCAGTGATCTTCTATGGCTACAGTGTCGTCCTTGCATCAATTGTTATGCTCAAAGTCTTCCTATTTTTGATCCTTCTAGATCTTACACTCACCGCAACGAATTGTGCAGAACCTCTGAATACTCTATGCCTAGCTTAATATTCAATGCAAAAACCAGATCTTGCGAGTACTCCATGAGATACATGGATGGTACAGGGAGCAAAGGCATACTAGCTAAAGAAACACTGATGTTTAATACAATCTACGATGAGTCTTCATCAGCTTCATTACCCAACGTTGTCTTTGGTTGTGGCCATGATAACTACGGTGATCCATTAGTGGGAACCGGTATTCTTGGTTTAGGATATGGGGAATTCTCGTTGGTTCATCGATTCGGTTCAAAATTCTCATATTGCTTTGGAAGCTTAGATGATACTTCTTACCCTCATAACGTCTTAGTCCTGGGAGATGATGGTGCCAACATTTTGGGAGATACAACACCGTTAGAGATCTACAATGGTTTTTATTATGTTACAATCGAAGCGATCAGCGTGGACGGAATAATTCTCCCGATTGATCCATGGGTATTCAACCGTAATTACCAGACCGGTTTAGGTGGTACAATAATAGACACTGGCAATTCATTAACAAGCCTAGTTAAAGAAGCTTATGAGCCATTGAAAGACAAAATTGAAGATGTTTTTGATGGAAGGTTTACGACCGCAGATGTGAATCAAGAAGGCATGTTTAAAGTGGAATGCTACAATGGAAATTTTGAGCTAGATTTGGTCGAGTCCGGATTCCCGATTGTAACGTTTCATTTCTCAGATGGAGCAGAGTTGTCTTTAGATGTGAAGAGTTTGTTCATGAAGGTTTCACCAAATATTTTTTGCTTAGCCGTGACACCGAGCATTGGTAATTTGAACAGCATTGGTGCGACGGCTCAACAGAGTTATAACATAGGGTATGATCTCGAAGCAAAGAAGGTTTCATTTGAGAAAATTGATTGTGGTGTCCTCTTTGATTACTGATAACAAACTTATAACATCTATGTTCAATTAATTATTTGCTTAAGTCATGACTACATGCAAAATCTTAAATAGTTACAAACACAATGTTGGTCTGTCTGAATATTAATATATGATGTTTGAGGTCAAAACCAAAGAACATGTGTATATGTGCAAATAAACTCTATATATCTGTGTAACTTTTTCTGTTCAACATTCTGAACACAAAACAAAATCGATCCAAAAAAAAAAAAAAAAAAAAAAGCAGTCTAAAATTCTCCTTTTCACAACAGTAAAGTAACAAATGAGATATAGCCAAAAGCAGAGTAGAGAAGGATAAAACCAGCGTCGCCTTCCAACCAAATGAAGCATGAATTAAGAAAAAATCTCATACCTCCTTAAGCTTCTAGACTTGTAGTGTTACAGCTTCAAAGTTGATTTTGATTCATGTGTGTGGGGAATCGAACATTGGTCAAAGAATCTGAGTGTATAGAAGAAGAAAATACCCTTTTAATCACAAATTCCAAGTGACCGATCTTGTGTAATTTGAGAAGAGATCCAAGAGTTTATCGAGCGTATCCGGGTGAAATTTCCTTCCAAACAAGTAGCAAGGTCTTTTGATTCCGTTCCATATACAAGGCATCCATATTTCTTCACCCTGTATTAACCAAATGAAAGGTGTTTGTTTTGTATAAAATCCTTAAAAGTTATCAGAGCTGAAAATATGATAGAAAAACTGGTTTTTATAAGTGCTTACCGCCCCAACACTTGTGACATGTACAACTGTGTCGGTAGACTGCAGATGTAAAAAAAAACAGAATTTAAGACTTAATCTTATGCAAAGCTATGGAAGAAACTGATACATAGAGGGTAGTATTTGGTTATATATTAATATACCGTGAGGTTGTTTAGTAACTCGTGTGTGATATCCTCAGGCATATATGTTTTGGGATGCCACTTTCTCTCAGACCAATCAACTTGTGTTACAGTCCAGTTAGAAATGCCACCGGGATCGAGCATCTGCAAGCGAAATATTATAAGAGATGAAGAGAAAATAGGAGATTTTCTTTTCTCTTTTGAGTTGAAAACGAGTTCTTACATGAAAGAAGGTTGGCAGATAGTGTTCATCAGCTATGCAGTTCTTGTTGTTCTCTATACCTGGCTGAAGAAAACAAAATGTAGACCTTCTTATTAATGAATGGTTTATTTCTGTAGAAGTTTTGCCACTGTAAGAAAGAGATAAGGAAAGTAGATAACATCTATCTTAGGGGTTGCTGATACTCACCCCGCAGTAATCCCGGAATTTAGAGTAGTAAAGACTGTCTGCCATAGTTGCTACAGCGTGTTGTCGCCTCATGGTGAACCACTGCATGAAGGAGTAATTTGGGGTCCAAATGTAAATTTCCATTCATAAATATGAATGCCGGATTTGGCAGACATTTGTTGGTCTATTACTAGTCCTTAAAGGATCTATTTGAAACAGAGCCAATTCCTTATATTCCTAAGTGCATAATTACTACTTTACTAGATCAATGAAAATTGTTTTACCTGTGCACCCTTTCGAAAAAACTTCTTTGGAATTTCAGGCAACATGTGATTCATATGCCTGCCTGCTCCATGTTGACCTGGATCGTCAAAGCTGAAGAGTCGAAGGTAAATTATATTTGTAAGAGTTAAAGAAGTTGGGAAGATTAAAAAACGTCAATTTGCCAATCTGATGAAACATACTATTATTACCAGTCAACATAGCTGACATTGCTGTACATCAGGTAATTGTAAATGTATTCAAAACTTCGAAGTGGTACACAACTGCAAAACCGGAAACACTCAAAAGTTTTAGGCAAAGTCAAAGTGATCAAGGAGAAGGGAAGCAAGAGATCAAGTAATCACCTATCAGAGAGCAAAGCAAATTGCTGGTTTGAAGGGTCTCTAAGAGCATTAGCTAGCAACCGTCTCTCTGCATCAACCATTGATATTCTGCCCCACACCACCTGCAGATGGAAAAGTACATATATTTTTTTCATGTTAATGGATGGTAAAAGAAAAGAATATGAAATATACAAAGACAGGCATCAACAAAGGATAAAAATGAGACAAACCTCATCACTGCGAATTTCGCGGTTGACAAAGTACTGACTGTAGTGAACTGGCCTTTCCTTCGACGCATGGATATAAACAGAGAATTTTCCTTCATGGCCCTGTTAGGAGGGACAAAATTTTAAACCATCAGCCAACGAATGAAGTTTCAAGAACAAACTATCTGCATATTAGATCCTCAAAATTTGCAACCCCTATGAGGCCTATTCAAGTGACTAGCTACTGTCATAAACTACCATCTTCCGTTTAAAGTATCTAATCTAAAAGAAACGGTATTCATAAGTAACTTCCTAACCAAAGGCAAAACTGACACAAATTCTGAAGAAGAAAAGTTTACCTGGAAAAACCTGTCCCATAGCCTCTCAAATGGCAAAGTACCTGGAGTTAAGAACATGAATGCAATTTTAGAGTTCTTTCTAATGACAGGAGGTGAACTCAATATTTCTCTAATGACTACGCGAGCTGCAATCTCATCATCTGAATATTCCCTCAGAGAAGGTGGAAGCCAATCAGCTAAAGCCTTGCATCCTCTTGATGAAATCATATAACAAGCACGTTTACTGTGGTGAGGGTACATGTAAGCCATAATAAAGAACATGCTGATCAGTGAAAGCACCATGATGATCCATACTCGTCTTCTTGCAGGAGGAACACGGTGTCGAGCTCCAGGCAAAGACGCCATATCCCCTAAGTTCCCTACACTCCACCTTTTAACTGCCTTCATCTCATCAAACCTTTATTGCAGCGCCACTACACCTCAACTGCCTAATCTAGATGAACAAGACTAACTTCTGATGAAGCGAAGAGTATTCCTCTGGTCAATCTGAATCAATCAAAACCTGGAAAGTTGCAGAAATAGAAACAATTCTTGAATATTCAATCCACCAAAAGACACAATGAATGAAAGATTCCTGCAAAATTAGTCCAACAACCAAATTCTAGCTATCCACGAAAGAGAAAAGTCAAACCAGCTTCACACAGACGCTAAAGACAATTCAAAATCGAGTCAACGAATGCTTCACGAGATAATTGCTTTCAGGAATTTAAAACCGTTTTCTCGGAAAATCATCCGATTTCCCGGAAAAAAGTTGGAGCGGGGAGAGATCAAACGAAATCAAGAGCTTCAATTCCTTTCAATTTCAATTGAAATTCACATATCGGAAACACATTCCGATCTCTTCCTAACAAATCGCATCGTCCAAACAAAAATTCCAAAATAAAAAAATGCATCAAGGAGAAACAATGTGAAAGAATTAGAACCTGAAACTTCAACGGAAACAGATCCAAGCACAACGCAAGAGAGTCTCCGAATCGTCGTCTTCTCCGTTTTACCTCCGGTCAAAGATCTAGGGAAAATACAACTCTCGAGAGCTATGAGTAACACAAAATAAACGTATGTATATCGCCTTGCGTATACGTATCGTATGTTTTATAAACGCATGTAAAACGTCTCTTTAACAGTTTCAAAAAATTTCCTCTCTCGGATTCGTTTCGTTTTTTTTTTTCTCTCTGATCTCTGTGTTCTCTCTCCTTTATAAGAAATGCTTGTGAAAGAGCTACAGAGACGTTTATGACGATGATGATGATGAAGAGGAAGAAGACGAAGATGCCAATTGGGTTCGGAACAGAGGAAGCAAATATTTGAGGCAGAGGTTAATATTTAATAAAATTACATTGGCGGAAGAAAAAACATATATATGAAAATTACTTACAGCATATTATTATTAAACCATATGATATGACGTGTAATTTTGCTAATGGCCAGATGAGCGTGTGTACGTGTCTTTTCCCATGATTTTTGGACCATTGTGGCTGGCTCTAATTAGTAGTTTTAGTTTTAATACGAGGTGAAGTAATTAACAACGGTTTAAAAATAATCAATGCATTAAAGTTTAAATACTAACTTTAATTTTTGAATAATAATGTGAATTAAAATGTGTTTAAATCTTTTAAGGAATGTATTAATATGCTATAAATTTGAGAATTTTCATTATAAATTAAATTAGGAATCTGTATCTACCACTCGTCGCACGTTTTATAACTCTCTCCTCCCATGCAATGTCCTCCTGGCCTAACTTGGATTTATTTGGTTGGATATGTATATAATATAAATATGGTCCGTTGAATCTGAGACCAGCTAAAAAGACGAATTTACCCTTTATTACTCTATTAAATTATTTACTCTCAATGTTTAAGAAAGTCACTAAGTCGTTGGCCAATCTGGTCCCCGTCGATAAGTCGTCGTATGATTGTTTTATTTGATCTATGATCTATACAGATGCGGGATCCTATCTATTAGTATCAGATAAATAAACATTTTAAGTTTCATATATTACACATTATACATTTTAATGGATAAATATAAGTAAACAATCTATATTATTGAAATTAAGAATTATGCTATTTGGTCCTATCGATCGAAATTAAGTATCCACTTTTTAACTAATTGGACATATATTGACAATTTCAAAATATATATAGACTTTGTTAGTTTGAAAATTAGTTCTGACTTTTCATTAGAGACCGAATTGTATCCTTATATATGTAGACAATTCATCCACTTGGATCATTATGTGTGTTATTTTAATGTCATTAGTTTGGAGGAACCTTCTCCGCCAGACCGATTCAAGAGTAAACTCCAAATTGTATATTAAGCAACTTGACAAAAACTTCATGTGATCTTAGCCAGACATTCACGATGTCCAGTCCACATTATTATTCTATTGTTAAAACAAATGATCAACATTGTCTGAGTCCATGCATTGCATGCACCTCACTAATTCCTAAGTTCCTATTGCATTTTCAATTACTAAATGATCAGACTTTCAATTTTAATTACTAACTAGAACAACCATTAAAAAGTGGAACATTTAAATTTTTTAATCAAAAAAGTGTTCATTGTAGACTTGTAGTTGTTATATCAAACTTGTTCTAATTACTTGCAAGTAACTTGATTTGGCTTGTTACGTGCAAAAATCATACACTTATAATTTGAAATTATGTGGGTTTGAATTTATAGAATTGGGCTTTAATATTCATTGTCTTTTTATTTTTAGATTTTGGTTTGTAATCTTTTTTATATATCTTTTTTCTTTCAAAGTCTTTGATTTTTGTAAGTTATAAAAATATATAAATACAAATAAATTATTATTTATTACAACTTATTATATATTTAAGCAAGTAACGAGTCAAACAAGTCGAGTAATGAATTTTTTTTTAAGACTTGCAAGTAGTAAATTTTGTATGCTTGTTACTCGACTTGTTAGTATATTCAAATAAAACTAAGGAGATTCAAATAAAGTTCCTTTTTTTTTAATAAAACATCAGTGCCGTCATAAACCAAATAAAGATCGAGTAGAATAAATGAATCGATGCAGAATATAATTATTTTTGTTTGTAAGAAAACCGACAAATCATTATTCAAACCTGAGGAGACCGTTCCCACTCATGTCTCAGGTGTTTCTTTCGTTCTTATCCCAGATGAGGCAAAAGTGGATCTTCAAAAAGAGCTACTCACCAAACTCACATTTGGTTTTGCTAATGGAAGGAAGTTTGAAGTTGATGTCAGCTATCCGAGGCTTCCTCCGCAGTGTCAGAACACATATTTTTGCCCAAGGAGAGGGTTGATAAATCAAAAAAACTCATGCTTCCTCAATGCTAGTCTACAGGCGTTGCTATCATGTCCTCTTTTTGTGCAGTTCATCCAAGGATTACAAAAAGATATTCAAAAGGTTTCTGACATGAATTGTCTCTTTATGCATTTATCTATAATTTCCATCTTTGTTGTCTTATAGTTAGTGGTTGCTCATGTTTTGTGTTTTTTTTTTTGCGTTCTCAGGCTGAGTTTCCACCAACCATAGCTGCATTTTCTGAGTTCATTATTGGATCATGTGGGCCAAGCCATTCAAGTTTTCGACCTTCCATGTTTGACGTGATCCTTCAAAAGTTTTCGCCAGATGGTAGGTAGCAAGATGTCCCGGAACTCAGAAATGCATAGCAGATTGTAGCAATTTTTTATACATGTCACAAGAGATAGCGGTTAATAATTCTTTTTTCTTTTTCTAAAATGCATGTATTTCCTCTAAGTATCATGAATTTGGTTTTCTTCTATGAATTTTTTTTTCTCTCAAAAAACACATTTCGTACAAAATAGGCTATTTACATTGATATATTTGTATCTAGATTCTCTATTTTAAAAAATGGATGGAAATTGTGTAGTGACGAGAGATGTTGAATAGTTTGATTATCATGTTTATAATATATAAATTTGTTAGAACATTCGATTATGTGAGTTTTGTGAATAAAAATAAAAACAAAGATTAGTGTTAGAATTTTTCTATGATAAGTTTTTATTGTTGTTTCTTGGTATGTTACAAAAATAATACTCCATCTGTTTCATTATATATATGCTTTAGGGTATTTATTTTGTTTCACTGTATAGTATGTTTTACAAATCTTATGCAAACTTTAAATATATGTGATATTTTATGACTATTTGTATTATGTAACCTTTTTTATGATTAATAGAATATTTATAAATTAAATAGTAAAATGATAGTTTATATAGCTAATTTGTGGGTTTCTAGCTGGGCCGGACCGTACTGGCTTATTTAAATGTGGCCTCTATATAGTTTTGTGATATTCAAAACCGCTATTACAACATATTGGTAATGTCAATATGATTCGAAGAAAATAAACCCCATTTTTAATTTCTGATATGATTCTAGATATTTTAAGACCGATCCTGAAAGTAATGTGTATAAATTTACTTCCTATCACAATCTTGGCGATTATAGTTGTAATCACTCATTGTTAAAATTTTTTAAAAAGAATCTTCTGTAGTCAAATGTTTTAGTTGACCGTTGACCTTGAAATTGTTTTATTTGGCCATAACTACTTTGCCATAAACATTCATATGATTTCCTAAAAATAAATATATGATTCGCAACTTTGAAAACGAGATCACTGATTAATTCGTTCATAAATGTGTTATTAAGATTCTTTTTCCTTTTCCATTTTATAAACAAAAAAATATTGATTTTCCTTGAAATTGATATGGAAAAGAAATCTTAATAACATAAATATGGACGGATATTCAGAGCTTTCGGGTTTACGAAATCATGTCTTTCTTTTTCAGTCTATTTTTTGAATCTTTGGTTTGTATATAAATAAAAAGATTATCTAGAATATCCAATATATATACTGTTTTTTAAACACCTGAATATCTCAATATTAACAACAATTGACTCAAAAATATGGGGAGGGCAACTTCGCTAGTTTTGTTCGTTAGCTTTCTTATTATTTGTGCCTCAGGTATATACAGTATCTTATATCTTAAGAATGTTTTGTATTATATTTACTTAATCGATTTACAAATGTTCTACAATATATATGATCCCAATTAACAAATTCAATTATGACATTATCTTTAGAAGCGATGAATTTTACTGTCATAGTGTGCAAGAAACAAAATTTATAAAGTTTATGTTCTCGAATTCTAAACCAGCTTTTGTTTTTATTATAATAAAAAAAATTCTAAATATAACGGTTGGTAAATGAAAACAAAATTTTAAAATGTGTTTCGAGCTTATGTCGAGTTTTCAGATTATTTAAAATTTATGCGTTTTTGAGTTTTCTAGTTCGATTCCTATTTGATTGAAAGAAGAATATTTTCTGACGTAAATGTTTAGAACTTATCGATTAACTTTGAAAAATAATTAAAAAAACAAAAAAAAAACTGAATCTAACCGATTTAAACCAAACCAAACTAAACTAAACAAATTTTAAATTTATGATCGTGCGACTACGACCCACTTTTTTTTTTTTTGTTGACGACGACTAGGGGGGGATTGGCGAGCCACTTTGAGGACTTTAGACTCATTCTACAGTCCTAACAGCTTTTGTTTTACCAATCACGTTTTTTTTTTAATTTTTTGTGTTTTTAAAGTTCTTACAGCCCATTTTTTTTTTCTTATTTGATTTTGGTTTTTTTCTAAAGCCTAGAAATGACGTCTGTAGAGTAAACAAATCTAAAGTCTTCTTTATTTTTTTCTCCCCTCAATAATTAAAACTCTTTACATATATAAATATATTTTATCATACTCAGATACGAACATTACCAACCCAAGAGTCCATAGCAACTGACGGTTCGTCAATCAGAGACAAACACCTCAAGTTACGTGCGTTGCTTCTTGCGCAAGAAACAACAGAATCTGTCAAAAATCTGCGCTAAGTCTGAACCCAGTATCAGGCGTACAACTAGAGATCTCACAGCAAGGAATCCAGTAGAGTCGACGGCCTGTCAATCGGAGTTAATCTCTATCAGAAAATCACCATCGAAATTGGCCAAAAATCATCCGAAACTGCAGAAACCCAGAAAAACATATTTGTTGCAACATCTTCAACGGAGAGTGGGAGCCTTATCTGATGTCCGATCTGGTTGAAAATTGAAATCAAGCTTCATGGAACTACTAGCTGGAGATTCAACGGTGGGATCGTAAACTTAACGGTTCAATATGAAGTTATTTGTCCGTCTCTACGACCATTAAAAGAGATATATAGCTTGGAACAACAAGCTACCGTCTCCGGTCACACATCACTTCCAACAACTCATTGAGATAAGTCTAATTCACTTTTTCTTTATTCTAAATAGATATAATCAACTCACATTAAAAGCACGTATCGCTTAACTTTTGGAATCATCATAGCTTCATAACAAATGTTTGATTCACTAACCTCTCTATCGCTTGCCAAATAGTCTTATTATTTTTCTAATCCACGACGGATTTGCATTCTATAATTCTATGGAATATCGTTTTGGCAAGATACCTAGAGTCATGGACCTCCCTACAACGTCATCTCCGATCTCGCGGATTCAGACACTCGATCGTCTACCAAGCTTATTAAAAGACGCTCGTCAACCAAGCAAAGTTATTCGGATATATCTAAGAGCGTTAAAAGAGGTATCTTACATTAACAACTTGCTAAGGAATATTGTCTCCCATCGCTCATCATCTCCAAAAACACACGAGCTTTTGTGAAGAATAATTTGACCACGGTCAGATATTTAAAAAAGAGTAACAAATGGCCACAAGAGAATCTTGGGAGCAATGATCTCCCGAAAAGATCATTGGCTACAGTTACTAACTAACAAATAGAAGTGATTATGATCACTCATAAGAAAAACAGAGGCTAAACTTCCTAAGAAATGAGAAGCAGCTTTGATACTCGTAATAAACTGAATCATAAGCATTGCTTCTCAAAAAAGGAAAGTGACGAGGAAGCAAATCCTGATGAATTGTAAAGTTGCTTACCCATCCAGGGAGCATATTTCAAAAACTGAGTAGATCATGCTTACCCATCGTGGAAGCATAATCAAATATATTGTAGTTGCTTACCCATTGAGGAAGCAAATTACATTAAATGGAAAGGGCTTACCCATTGAGGAAGCATACTCTAACAAAATAGAAGCTACTTACCCATCGAGGAAGCAGACTTCAAACTGAAACAAGAGAAAAAAAATCTCCTTACATGAAGTGGCCACGATGTCCACTACGTAACAAATAATTGGCAAAGCCATAGCGTGCAACGACCACGGTCAGTACGAATCAAATAAGAGGGACGCCTCATAATAAAAAAAAAATGCCAGAAATTGGTCGCATCCAAAATAGAAGGGACAACCCTCATTATAAAAAACCCAGAAATTAGTAGCTTCAAGTATATTAGAGGCACGCCTCATTATGTAAAGAACCAACAATGGTCGCTTCAAAAATATATGATGTGAAAAAGGATCATACCAAAATTCAGAGGCATGACCTCCAAACAAATAGAAAGTAGAGACTACTGTCAGTTAATTAAAAGTTTGTGACTTCCTCATGAGATTGTGATGACAATCACTTATGAACACCTAATGAACAATCAAAAGGCACTACGTCAAATAATATTGTGACAACGATCACTACAAAACAGAGTAGAGGCAAAGTCTCTTAAAGAAAAGCAACTACTATTAATAGAAGAAAAATCAATAACTATGGTTGTTGACTAAGACAAGTTTATTTGTCTATGAGACGAGATAAAAATAGCTTATGAAGGTATTGAAGATATTATGTCCTTATTACTCTCCAAATTCAAATTAAGAAATTGAAGAGTAGGGGGCAAGTTGTTGGGTAAAATAAAATCATATATTGATTACTATATATTATCCATCTAATTTATTATTCTTTTGATTTGAAGATATCTTTTTAATATTTGTTCATGATAATCCATAAGAAATTAGGATTAGGTTTGTACCTATAAATATAGAGACCCTAAAGAAGGAAAAGGGGGGTGAATCCAGGAGAAATTCAAGAAGAGAAGGGAAAAACCCTAAGAACTTCAAGAGAAACGATGATGAATCGATGGCCACAGCCAAAGCATTAACTCCAAGATTGTAATCTACCATAGTTTCAAGCTATGTAAACAAAAAGTTATCTATGAGTAAAATATCTCTTCAAGCGTTGATCCGTAGAATTGTTCTATTACGAACCGGTTAAAATTTGCCCAAACATTTATGTGTATGTGTAATTACAGTTTTTCAGTAAAGAGTTAAAAACTATTTCACTAATATTTGAAAATAAAAAAGAAAAATTTATCCCAAAAAAATAATGTACCATATCTACAGTTTTCAATATGACAGTCAAATATATATATATATATATATATATATATATATATAT
>OVAQ01000848.1:0-20214 GCA_900406345.1 Erysimum cheiri | reverse complement strand
CGGAGAATTGAAATGTGGAGGTACTCCCCCAGATAACATGTTTGCAGAGAGGTCCAACAGCTTTAAATCGGATATGTTGAAGAGTGAAGTAGGTATTTCACCTTCCAAGAAGTTGTTTGAAAGGACTAGTGCATTTAATCTTTCAAGTTCGCCAATCCAACTCGGAATAACACCTGTGAGATTGTTGTTTGATATGTCAAGCATATTCAAATTTGTCAAGCTCCGCAAACTTTGTCCAATGTTTCCTGTAAACTGGTTGTTATCCATAGTTAGCAGCAATATCTCAATAAAGTTTGTTGACTCTGGTAAAATCTCTCCAGTTAGTTTGTTGTGTGAAAGCTTGAAGCCTATCAAGGAATGACAACCATCCACAATACTTGTTGGTAGCTTCCCGCTGAAACTGTTGTGAGATATATCAAGATATTCAATATTTTTCATGTTACCTAGAGAAGATGGCACTTCTCCTTGAAAGTTGTTATGCGCTAGATTCATATGTAGCAAATGAGGAAGTATCCATCCAATGTTCTTAGGAAGGAGAGTATTGAATCTATTCATTGACACATCCAAGTAAAGCAGAACATGAGCAGATTTCNAGCAAATGAGGAAGTATCCATCCAATGTTCTTAGGAAGGAGACCATTGAATCTATTCATTGACACATCCAAGTAAAGCAGAACATGAGCAGATTTTGGTACCTCAAAGCTCGTTAAAGAATTGTTTTGTAGGAACAAAGCTTCGAGTTTTGTATTGTTAGCTAGCAGCCAAGAAGGAACGTTTCCAACCATTTTATTGTGAGCAAGATCCACTTGACGCAAATCTTTCTGATGTAGGAGAAAATGAGGAAGCTTCCCCAAGTTGCAAGAACGTAGTGCAATAACATTCAGCTGAAATTCTGGCTTCCAAATACCATCTGACTCAACTTGAAGGGAGTTGGATTTTGTATCAAGTTTGAATCCTTTAAGCTTTGAGAGTTTGGCCAGCCAACCAAGTGAGAAGAAGCCTTCGAAGTTGTTATCAATCAACGATATGTATACAAGTGATTCGAGGTTACCGAGAGCAGATGGTAGCTTCCCAGTCATTTGGTTAGACGAGAGATCAAGAACTCCAAGTCCAGTTAAGCTAGTTAAACACAAGGGAAACTGACCTACAAGTTTGTTTTGACTGAGATCAAGCTCTTGCAGATTCTTCAATTGGCAAATCCCTACAGTAATCAAAATGTACAGAAGTTTTAGTGACATATATAAACGTGAACTCGACCACAATCCTTTATCAAAAACTGTAATATTTGAGCAAACTTGCCTGGCATNATCAAAATGTACAGAAGTTTTAGTGACATATATAAACGTGAATATTCGACCACAATCCTTTATCAAAAACTGTAATATTTGAGCAAACTTGCCTGGCAATCCAATTGCACCAGAAAATTCATTATTACTTAGACTCAGAGCTTTCAGATTTCTCAGGACAGATAGCTCTATCATAAGAAAAAACCACAGAAAGGAAAAAAGATCTTTCAATACCAACATGTTCATCTCAAGGATAACGCAAACCAATCCAAGAATGGTGTACATAGCCATTAAGTTGATTAAATATACACCTTACCTTGTACTTGTATGGATCCATTAAGATTGTTTCTACTCAGGTCCAGTAGTTCCAAATTTGTCAAATCTTTGAGTTCTGAAAGGGAATCCAGCAATTTATAAGAGTTATTTAGAGCGACAATAAGACATCTAATATAATATTGTAACAACAATAAGTAGGTTGTGTAAGATATCCATCCACTTACAAATGAGAAAACATACCTTGAACAGAAACAAGGTCATCCATGTTGTTGGCTACAAGAAACAGTTTCTTAAGTGATGTAGCGGCATTAAGAAAGGGAAAGACACTGTTGTTGAATCCATTTACAGTCAAATCCAGAATCTCAAGGTTTCTTAATCTCTTTAGGCTTTTATAACCTGCAAAAATCAAAATCTTGTTAATAAAGTTATATAAACCTCTCTTTCTCTTTGTACTGACTTCAATAACTTTGAAAAGAATTGGACAAAGAAGGAAAGTGACAGAAGCTTAGTTAATGATATACCTTCCACCTCATCAAACATTCCAGTGAATCTGGAAGCGGATAAGTCCAAATTTTGAACCTCTTCGAAGGGATGCAGCAAAGAAAGATTTAGGAGAGAAGGCTCTAAGAAGAACGGTTTACCAAGGGAAAGTTCTATAATTCTCCTGCTTGTACGATTGCACTTAACTCCCTCCCAGCGGCAGCAATCACTCGTTGTATCATTCGTCCTCCAGTTAGAGATAACAAAGTCTGTTTCCCATTCTTGTGCAACTGAGAGCACGTATTTCTTGAGCTCAGACAAAGCCTTCCTTTCTTTTTCAATACAACTTGTGTATCCATTTAGCTGTCCCAACAATAACATCACCATTATCAGGTTTTGACTCAAGAACACCATCCTTTCCATTGGTTTCAGATCAAGAAAATCAGAAAGCGAATATTTTAGTTCAATTACTCTTTTCTTTACGTATGTTGATAAAACCAAGTTGCATAAGAATATATATTTTACCAATTCAATATCTTATGTGGAAAAATACTCATATCGTATGACATACTTGTGGCGTGCTTCAAGGTCAACGTCAACGTCAACGTCAACGAAGATTTAGACACAGCTAGCAGAGACAAACTGTATGCATTAACAATAATTAATGGTTTAGTGATCCTTAAGAATAATTAATTCATTCATTTATATTTATTCAAGGTGAAGGAGAACAAGCAGGGGAAAAAGAAAGAAATGATTTCATATATCTGAAACCGATTCAATCTAGAGTCATTCCTAGCAAATTTGGGTTCCTAGGGATAAAAAGATCTGAGTTCTATTTTTCTTTTTTTTGTCACAATAGTGTTTAACTTTATATAATATGTAGCCATTACAAACTAGTACAAATTAGAGCCATTACAAACTAGAACAGAGTGAAGAGAGTCACTGTAAAACATCCTAAGCCAAAAGAAAACTATGTAAAACAACCGTTCTATTTTTCTTTTAATATACCATAAAGTTATATTTTAAAGAATCAAACTAAACAAAAGAGGATATATAAACAAACATATCCAGAAAGATTATTATTGTAATTATAACACCCAAGACACATTCCATCAATCATGATCTTTCTCTGAGAATATTTGGTTCCAAAAGACTTTCAGATTATACGAGGCTTAGCTAATCAATTAAAGTTCAAAGCAAGATAACCAAATATGGCATTATTTACAAACACAGGGAGATAAAAGAGTGAAATTAGAATTATAAGATTATATAGGCTGTGGCATAGTCGAATGATGTTGTGCAATTGTTCAAGGAGGATGGGGACCAAATGTTGACGGATCTAAACAAACTCATATAGCAATTAATACAAACATAAACAAAAATGCAAAAGAAAAGACAAATAACATAAGTTCGGATTTTTAAAACCCAAACGTTTCAAGTTGGCATAAGAGCACTTGGAACCGTTTCAATGTTTCGTCTAGAATCAGTTTAATTTCATGTTAAAAGCTGATATATCCCTTACGGGTCCCAATCAAAAATCCATGTTGAGTTTTTCTTTCAAGAATGAAACAAAAGAACAAAAAAGAAAAGAGACAATATTAGGTAAACATGTCATTTGATATTAACTCTTAAAATGAAGAACTAAGATAAGACATACTAAACAAACCAATAAGTAAAAATGATCAAAGATACACTCTTGAGGGATGACCAATTGATGTAACGAATATGATTTTAGCCACTTCCTGACTTCAACGTATTACTCAACCTGAAGATCAAGATGGTAAAAAAAGAAGAATACTTGAGAACAAAGAAATGGTTCGGTTTCAGTAATGGAACCAAGATTTCAGTTTCAGAATGTGCTTACCAGTCCAATCCCTCGAAAAGTCCCTCGCCTTTCACAGCACAAGTTTTGAAGATTGCCCATTGACGACTCTTTATCTTATGCAACTCCAAGGCTTCTGTAACAGCGGCATCATCAAGTGCACCAGGAAGGTCCTGTTTAGACAATTTAAGGAAAATCAGAGAAATTTTTTATAGAAGCCATTACACATTTCCAGATGAAACAGCCAAAATTTGTCAGAAGAACTAACATTTAGATACACTACTAACCTGCTTGTTTGCAAATATCAGAACCACCGCACCTTTCAATTCCTCTTCCTATAAAACAGATGAAAAGATGAAAAGAGATGAAAACAGATGAAAAGAGAGTCAGAGTTAGATTCTGACAGTGGTAGAGGTACAACTCAAACAAGCTTTTGTTGCACAATAAAAGAGTTAAAGATCATATCGTGCGATCTATCGAGAGACATGATCACTTGCTCTTTTCTATTTGGCACTAACCTAGATACTTCAAGTTTCCTAAACAAGAGACTGAACCAATATTGTAAATCCCAATAGCTACCAATATACGTTGCCAGAAAAAGCTTTGCCTCAAATCTTTTTGGATGCAAGAAGTTCATCGGGAAAATATAATACAACAGTATAGTAAAAGAAAGCTTCAACAGCAGTTTTACCTCCAAAATTGCGTGAAACTCCTCTTTCGCCACCCCGATTCTATCTGTATCACTCGAGTCAACAACATAGATCACTGCTTGTGTATTCGGGAAATAGCATCGCCAGTATGGCCTGTCAAAATAACCATTAAAAATTTGGGAAAACCACTAACAGTATAATCTTGATGAAGCCATTTCTGTTCTTCCTGCCTTCACAGTACATGTAATTAAATGAAAAAAGAGGTCATTAAGCTACCTGATGCTCGTTTGCCCACCTGTTACAGGAAAGTTCTAGTTAATGTATTGTGTTCTGATGAACCAATCTATTTATCAAAAATTGAAATGCAAATAGCAACCATATGTAAGAATCTACTGAATATACAAAAAATACAATTCTTTTTATGCACAGCAATCAACAACCTACATAACAAGAAAAGTGTGGTACTTATAAAATCATCACCATATTGGAACTACTTATCAAATTATGAAGGATATGTAATCTAGGGGGTCCAAATGAAAGCAAATTCCGTGAGTTTGTGTGATTCATCCACAGACAAACATTCCAACTTAGAAAGATCTGCTAACATGAGGACACTCGCGACTTCGAAAGAAATCTAAGGGCCTAAGATAATCTCAAACTGGGGCAATCACAAAATTGTTTGATCTAGATTAATCTAATGCTTATATATTGTGAATTTGAAACTTCTCCTTCATAGAAAAATATTTTCTAAGATCTCAAATTCGAAGTTTTAATGCAGTGGAACATATTCTTAGAAACATACCTAAATCCCAGACTTGAAATTTGATATTATTGTACTGCACAGTCTCAACGTTAAATCCAATAGCTGCAAGATCAGATCAAAACCAAAATTCACAAATGTAACAATATCAAAATCCAAAATCAAATCAACTAGATCCATAATTCAAAAAAAATCTAAAGAAATAGAAACATACTCGGAATCGTAGAGACAACTTCCCCCATCTGAAGCCGATCTGAAATCAATCAAAATCAACGCAACTCAAAAAAAACAATCGAATCAGAAACCCTAGTCACTGAATGTATCTACACAGATACAAATTGCGAAAGATTAAGGTAGTGATTTACAAAGGATTGTGGTTTTTCCAGCATTGTCGAGACCGAGAACGAGAATACGAGCTTCTTTGTTACCAAACACGGAAGAGAACATCCGCGTGAATAAGATTCCCATCTTCTTCTTCTTCGTACAGATCAGATCAAACGATCTAAGAGAGATTCTTCTTCTTCTCTTGGATCATTCGATCTCTCAGATCTTTCTTCTTCTTTAAGAGTTAGTGCGAAGACTGAAAAAAACAATCCCGAGGATGACGAAGACTACGTTTTTTTTTTCCCTTTTTCCTCTATCGTTGTCTCTGATTTAGCCAGAGGCTTCGTTTGGGGCCAAATATTAGCATCTCGGCCCATTATGTTTCTAATTGGACCTTTACTTTGGGGCCAAATATTAACATCTCAGCCCATTATGTTTCTAATTGGACCTTTACTTCTATATCTGTCCATGATGATAGTTTTTCTCAATCATTATTTTTTCCAACTTGTTTTTGTAAATCACATTAACTACTATAGTAGCCACGATCATTGTACTCACCTTGATCACATAGTTTTCGAGTTGATATTGTTGCTTATGTTTAAACATAAGCTTCGCTTGTCTTCTTAACTCGCATTTGTTTAAGCCGTTCTCATTTTTTCTTATTCAGCCTTTGAATTTATGAGATTTATTTGTTAGTACCCATTGAATGGGCAAGACTTTGACGAAGACGACATCCATTATATCATATAGGACATGCGTTGAAATTACTCTTAAATCGTGTTTTTAACCGTCTTAAGCCAAAAAAAAGTATTCATCTAAATAACGACCATATACGGCACGAAGTTTATGATCATGGTTGCTAAACGCGAAACTGATAAGTGTCATTGCCATCTGCGTAAAGCTTTATGTGCCCAGTGGAAATACACAGATGTCTACTAGAAAAACCAATATGCAAAACAATTTGAACATTGTGTAACTATTCACCAAACTAAACAACTCAAAAGGAAACAAACGCTTCATGATATTTCACTTCATTTCAAACCAGCGATCTAAAAGACAGAACAAGATCGATACGAACCTTAGAAGCAATAATGGAATAGGAGGAGAATCGAAGAAGCCTACTGGGATTCTGTGATCGAGTTTTGAGATAGAAAAAGGGATGAAGATCAATTAACAATCTAAGAAGCACAAAGTAGAAAAAGGGATGAAGATCAATAAACTCAGTTTTTTTATTATTTAAATGGGTCAGAGACTTATCAAAATTGGGTTAGATACCCCGATAATCATGGTCTAAGTGATTTCATTTGTAGCTCAGCTACTTTCCTCCTCACCTTGTGAGAGAGAGGCTCAAAGATCACTACACCGTCTAGCCTATTCAGAAGTTCAGGTTTGAAAAACCGTTTGACATCTTCCATTACACGTCCATGGGCAACTGACATTGAAATCTCACCATTAAGGGCTAAGGCCAGTTTCTCTGCACCAAGATTTGATGTCATAATTATCACTGCATTCTTGAAGTCCACAGTTTGTCCTTGCCCGTCGGTTAATCTGCCATCATCAAACACTTGAAGAAGTGTGTTGAAAACTGTTGTGTGAGCTTTCTCTGCCTCATACAAGAGTATGACACAGTATGGTCTTTTACGGACAACATCTGTAAGCTGTCCACCTTTCTCATAGCTAATATACCTGAATATAAAGCAAACAAAAATCAGAGACGCTCCTTGAGTGAGTAAGTATGGATTGATTTAGAGAGAGGAGTAATAACAATTAAGAGATATTCTATTTTAAGAGATACTTTGTACAGTTCTTGAACTGTCAAATTTAGGATAAATTTTTTAACGAAAGCTTTTGACAGTTTTTTTTTTTACTAAAGCCTTTGCTACTAGATATATTTATTGTAATTTAGTAAAATAACTAAAAATCTTACAAACAATATAATATATCGTGATTAGATAAAAAGCTTACATGCATTATATTATTGGCCGATAAAAAAACTAAGAAAAGTACTTTACATATCATTCAAAAAAAGAAAGATCACATAAAGGTTTCGAATTCTATTTTTAGAACGGTCCAATCCGTAGGTGATTTTGTCCGCCTAAACCACTGTCACCATTCGAAGCCAAAATGTGAACCACCATATAAATCTATAAATCTTGTGAGTGTCTTTACTTTTTTCTTAATTGTCTTTCGAATGTCGATTTGAGATCTGAATCCTAACAATATTGCAATTTCTCTATTTTTTTGCAAGTGGTTCAATTTTTTTATAACAAATAAAATTAACTATATAATTAAATTATATAACTAAATATAAATATTATATTATTCAGAACTTCCTCTGCGGACCTTCGGTTTAACATCTCTTACAAAATAAAATAAATGAGACTTAGTTTAGGTGTATTATGATGTGTGCAAACAAAATGTTTTGATTAATTATGAAACTTTTTTTATTAATTAAAGTGACGATCTCATAATGCTATTCAAATCCTACATGTCACATTTTGGAGAAACATTTGTCTTATTATAGTGTTTATTTATTATTTAACATACAAATATATATAAAAGGATATACTACAAACCAAATACAAGTTAATAGGAAAGAAAAAAATACTTAGAGCTAATGCTACAATAACAATGAGGTAGGTTACTAGGATTTTAAAAAAAATAAAATTGGCAACCAAAATATAAAACTTAGAACATCTTCATCCTTTAGATAGCCAACAAAAGTATATCAATAATAAAATACTATTACTTTAATATATAATTCAAATAAATAATTAAATTTTTATTTAAAAATAAAATAAAACATTCATAAAATGATAGTAATTGGAAGGAGAGTTTCTCATGGGTCTCTTCTTTTCTTTTACTTTCTTTAACATTTTTCTTTATTATTATAGGGAATATTTTAAATAAAAATGCTCTTACAAGTTACACCTACCTTTTTTTTTGGTCATCTGGTAGTATATATATATGATCAAAGGTGGAACCCTATTACAAAGCAACCAACACTACTACAACTTCAGAGAGAATAACTTCTCTACCATTCTTCCTTACTCTAGCCACTTTAATAAATAAAGGGCCTATACAAAAAATTGGCTGCACTACAAGTGTAAAGGATAAAACAAAGCAATGAAATAGAAGCTTGAACTCTTTCCTCTTCAAATAAACCACTGAGCCATCTTGGATAGCCTAATGCTACATAAGATTGCAATCTCAGATCATTAGTGACACTTTGAGAGATTAGATTAGCCCCTCTATTTGAAAGATTTGTCTCCATTACCACTTTCTACTTCAAAAAATCTTTTAACCTCTCCAGAATTTCGGATGATTGATATCTGAGAGATGGCCACGCCTTTGGCCTCTTCACCGCACTGACCAGTTCCTTAGCTTGAAGAGCAAAGACCACATTGTCAATTTTGTGACTTTTCATACTTTCCATTGCCCAAAACAACACCATCAGTTGTGCCTCCAGTTTGTCTCCAATATTGGCAAAGGAATTCCTGCTATGTAACAAAACCACCCCATTAGAATCTCTGAGTACCCAGGCCCCTCCTGCAATCTTGTTTCTTTTAGACCAAGAAGTTCCAATGTTGCATTTAAGCCAAGACATTTCCGGAGGTTCCCACTCATTCTCCCTTTCATTCATATAATGAAGAGAAGGGTTAGATAACATACCTCCTTCATTTCCTTCCTCTTCTATTTCCACCACTTGTGCCTCAAACCATTCCTTCACATCTTCTCTGATTTTCTCTACCATTTCCAAGGCAGAAAAAGACTTTCCTTCAAAAAAAGTGAGATTCCTATTTGTCCAGATTCTCCATAAAATCCATGGGAAGTTCTTCCTTAACTCTTCTGGTCAATTGTGATTTGCCTAGTTTAGAAGCAGATGATACATGTTGGAGAAAATAGAACCATCTTCAAAACCAAACTCCGGAAATGGATATCCTGATAAAGCCCAAATTTGTCTAGATAGAGAGCATGAGAACATGATGTGATTAATAGACTCCTCTCCAGCTCCACAAATCTAACAAATCTTATCCATTAGTATCCCTCTATCGTTCAAAGCCACTGCAACAGGAAGAGAACCTGAAAGAGCTTTCCAAAGAAAAATTTTCAACTTTGGATATGTTTGTAAAGACCAAACCTGCTGTTTAATCCGTTTACAGATGGGCACATTGAAGCTTCCACAAGACTTGGATTGGTTATGTTCTGAGAAGCTAACCAATATGCAAATTTTATAGAAAAATCTCCATTCTTGTTGTGTTTCCAAATGTAAAAATCATTCTGCAACATCACATGTTTAATCATCTTGATTAAAAGAATGTCCCCAGGAAAGAAATTCTCCTCTAACTTCTGCAAATCCCAGTCCCTTTTTGTACCATCAAGCAGCCCAAACACTCTTAGATTCACATCAAAAAAATTGTTTTTCCTCCACGGAGCTCTCAGACCTTCATCTTCAATCCATGAATCAGTCCACACCATAACAAATTTGCCATTACCAACCTTTTTGGATAATCCTTGGCTTAATAAGGATCTTCCATGAAGGATCCCAAAGAGGCATTGAGAAAATCTCACATTTCAAAGTACCTGCTTTTCATTAATCTAGTAATTAACAAATCTGGCTCTTGAAGAATCCTCCAGGCTTGTTTGGCTAAAAGAGCTTGATTGAACAATTTAATATCTCTAAATCTCAATCCTCCTTTCTCTTTAGGCAAACATAGTTTTTCCCAGCTTTGCCAATGTATCTTCCTAGATTGATCCCATAACTCCACCAAAATTCTGCCATAGCACTTGCAAGATTATCACATGTAGTGATAGGTAATTTGAAGCAAGACAAAGCAAAAACTGGCATTGCCAGTACTACTGATTTGAGAAGCACTTCTTTACCACCTTGGGAAAGATACTTTGCAGACCAACCCAAAAATTTAGCCTTTAATCTGTCCTTAATGTAACCTAATAAATCCACTTTGGATCCACTAAAGCATTCAAGCAATCCTAAATATGATCCAGCCTCTCCTTCCTTGCAGATACCTAAAGACTCCTGTATCTCAGCTTTGACCAATAAATTAACCTTCAGCCCAAAAGAGATTGAAGACTTACTGAGATTAATAGATTGTCCTGTGGTTGCTCCATATTTATGCAGAATAGATTGAAGAACTTCACGTTGAGACTTGGAAGCCTTACACATAAAGAGACTATCATCTGCAAATACTAAATGATGCACCTCCGGACCTTCTTCACTGAATTTAATTCCTTGAATAAGACTATCCTTCTGAGCTTTGTTTAGAAGATGAGTGAGACCTTCAGTACAAAGCACAAATAGGAAAGGAGAAAGAGGATCCCCTTGTCTAATTCCTCTCTGAGGTGTTATCAAACCAAACGGCTGATCATTGATCAAAACAGAATAAGTCACTGAAGAAACACAAACCATGATCCATGAAATCCATCTTTGATGAAACCCCAGAGCTTCAAGTAAAGATCTCAGATAACTCCATTCCACTCTATCATATGCTTTGACATATCAGATTTGACTGCCATAAATTCTGATGAAACTGATTTCTGAGTCTGCAAGCTATGAATAAGTTCATGCGCCACCAAAATATTATCAGTAATCAATCTTTCAGAAACAAAAGCTGATTGATTCACTGATACTATTTGAGATAAGATTGGTTGTAATCTCTTCACCAGAATCTTAGAAATGACCTTATATAGCACATAGCACAAGCTAATAGGTCTCAAATCTGTCATATCCGTAGGATGATGCGTCTTTGGGATCAAGCATAAATGAGTACAATTCCACTAAGGAGGAAAAAACCTAGTCTCAAAGAATTTCTTCACTTCTGAGATCACTTGTTCACCCACAATATTCCAATATCTCTGGAAAAACAATCTTGACATTCCATCTGGTCCTGGAGCACTAGAAGCCTTGATTGAAAAAAACAGCTTCTTTGATTTCCTCAGCAGTCACACATTCAACCAACTTGTCATTCATTGCCTCATTAACCTTAGGACTGAACCCATGAAACCAATCCTGAAAGCTAGTAGGATTAGAAGATTTAAAAAGCTTATCAAAATATGCAGAAGCAACTTCTCCTTTTGCAACTTCAGATTTCTGCATAATTTCATTGATGTCTCTGAGATTTTCAATTCTTTTTATTCCCTTGTTGTCTTTGACAGTAGCATGAAAGAATTTGGAATTTCTATTCCCACTTATGAGCCATTTCTGTCTGCTCCTTTGCTTCCAATAAGACTCCTCCTCGCTGTATGCTCTTGCCAAATCTCTTTTCAAAAAATGCACTTTGCTAAGAGAAGGCCAAGCCTCAGACTGGATTTTCTCTAAAGCCTCTTCAGCCAAGTGAATTTTTTCTTGAGAGTTAATATTGTTATTTCTCTTCCACTTACTCAAAGCTTTTCTGCAAGATCTTAACCTTTGAGCCACCATAAACCCTGAAGAATCCTTTCTTGAATTCCATGCCTGATAGATTGCATTTTTGACCTCAGGATTTTGTAGAAACGTTTTGTCAAACCTGAATTGACCTTTGTAAGACTCTTGAGAACCCAACAACTTTATATACACATGCATGTGATCCGAACCTCTCTTATCCAAGAAAGCTTGATTGGAAACCGGAAACTGAGCAAACCATTCTTTATTACCAAAAGCTCTGTCCAGTCTACTCTGAATCCAATGATCTCCTCTACTACCACCCCAAGTGAATTGATTCCCTGTACTAGGTAGTTCCACCATATCACAAGCTGATAACATTTCAGAAAAAGGTTTGAAAACATTATCACTTTTTCTGGGTCCACCTATCTTCTCTCCATTATGAAGAATAGCATTGAAGTCCCCAACCATACACCATCTGTCTCTTCTGCCAACTCCAAAACGACTGATTCTCTCCCACACAGCACTTCTTTTACTGGAATCAGGATCCCCATAAACACAAGAAAGGAAAAAATTGGATGCTCCAAACTGTACTTGAACATCCAATAAGTTTTTATCCATAAACAAAAAATCCAGCTTGATACTAGATTTCTAAAAAAGAGTCAATCATCCACTCTTCCCAATAGGCTCCACCGTATATACTCTGTCATACCCTAACCAGACTTGAATATCTACAAGAACATCTCTACCATGCATTGTTTCCATCAAGAACAAAATCTCAGGAAAATGTTTCTTACGCATTTCCTTGAGACGAGGAATAACCAAGTCTTGAGACCGTTCCAAGCCTTGACAATTCCAGCTCATAATGCTCATTAAACATTGGGCGATCTCTCATGCGGGATCACCTCTTTTGCTTTCAGTTTAGCAATTTTGAGGAACCAATACCTTTCTCTACAGCCTTCCTTTTTTCCACAATTCCACTCTCAAGACCTAACTTCAACACCACTGATTCAGTATTGCCTTTTGCATTAAGAACTCTCTGTTTTCTGGCATTTTTTATGGTCTTTTTCTAGCTTTTGACTTCTTCTGACCAGTCTCGAAAAAACTAGTTTCAAAGAAACCAGTTCTATAAACCGTCGGACTATCCTGAGAAGGTTGAGATAAGCCAAAGAAATCCGTAGGAGCCTTATCTGTCATGAGAAAAGAATTCCCCATCCTGCTCTTGATAGCCACATCTGCTTGAAATGCTGAAGCCAAAAGTTTTTCCCCAATAGGCACAAACTCTTTTACAGATGCAGAGTTCACATCTCCTTCATAGCTGAAGACAATTCCTTTTCCTTTATTGATGACAGGTAAGATCACATGAGGAGATTGAAGTTGCAAAACAGATCTAGCCTCAACTGGATCCTTTTCTACTTCCCTCACCGATTTTTTCACTCTTTCAATATGAATTCTTCTAACATCTTCATTGGAGACATTCAAATATTGTCTCATACCTTCTAAGACTTTTGGTGCTATCTTTGGTCTACCAGTATGAGTATCGATACCAACTTTTTCCTCCGTTAAAACCCCAAACAAAGGATCAGATTCCTTTAAGAATAAGGTTTTCTTTGGTTTCTCCCTGACTTGACCTTGTCTCCACACTTCAGCCGCATCCTGTCTCTTTTTTATGAGAAAAGGACTGAAATCCTTTTCATGTGTCAACCTCTGACATTCATAACATCTTTTTTGAATCCACTCATACTCATAATGGATTGAGGTCGAAGTCTCATTCGGTAAATTCACCATTTTTGATCTTCTGAGAGGACGAGAAACATCAAAGATCACTTTAGCTCTCACATACTCTTGAGTTTGAGCAGAATCCGAATTAAACTCCACAAACTGAACCTTTCCAATAAGATCAGCAAAATCTGTAATCGCCACAGTCGTATAATGATTGATGGGAATTCTCCAGATCTGTATCCAAATAGGCACCGTTTGCAAGTAATCATCAGGTGGATGCTCAACCCATCTCTCAACAACAATAACCCATTCATTATACGTCTGAACTCCTTTCTCCAACACCTCATCCAGGTCATGCTTGGAACTGAAAATGAATTGAAACTTTTCCGCCGACAGAGCCAAACCCCTCACTCGTCCTTTCTTCTGCCATTTCCTGGGCATATCTCGAATGAGATACTTCATAATCTGACAAGCTGGGTTTAAAGTTCTACCCACCAAACTCAAAACATTTCTCTCACAAGACGAAAATTCCGGTAAATCAGGAAGATCGAAAGGCACATCTTCCTCTTCCAGAGACATCGCCATCAACGCTTTATCCATAGCTGAAGACATGACTTCTCCAAACAGTAACACGACTTCTCAATACCAGATTGCGAAGGACCAACAAACACTCGATCGAAATATCACAAGCTTCGAACCGCTAAATCCACTGAAATATGAAATTTAGGAAGAAAGAAGATGAAACAAGAACAAACCCTAAATTCCTTTTGAGATTTGAGCAAAAAGCGAGTTACAGGGGTGAAATACGTGTGGTTTAAACTAAAGAGAAAATGTTTTTCCAAATCTTATCTCTATACTCTAACAAGTCAAAGACACTAGTTGAGAAAGAGGTTTCTAAGCCCAAAAGACGGGATTTTTTTTTATTTGTCGTACAAGTTACACCTACCTAGATATCATAAATTGTTCTTGTATTGGCACAAAATGAGAAAGACTCATAAATTGTTCTTGTTGGTTNGAATTTTTTTTTTTTTTTTTTTTTTTTTTGTCAACAGTGAATACTTTTTTCCGTTCACCTTTACTAGTGAATTGGAACTTTTTTCCTTCACCTTTATTTAAATTACAGTATATTTGTATGTTTTTTTATGCGGCACAAAGTTTAAGATGGTTATAAAGTTGAGGGAAATAAATGCAATGAACAAAAAAAAAAGGAGTACAGTATTTTGCTTTGGAACTTTCTTGCGGGAGACGCGGCTACTCGGCGCCTCTAAAGACAGCTCAGCAGGTGACAAAAAAGTCAAAACAGAATCATTGTCTTTCGCTATCATGATAACTCTATTCACGACACGTGTTCCCATTTCCCTTATGCAGCTCTTTGCATACAGAGAATAAACAGCTAAATTAGCTTCCACCAATGGACAAATATCATATTTATAACTTTTGAAACTTTAAATTGAACTATCCAAAAGGGTGTTTATTTATGATTCTTTAGAAAAAATCACTAACTAGATCGAAGATTATAAGTTGGCAAAAGGTCATTATTAGATCAAAATAACAATTAAGTTGTAAAATTTTTGATCGAAGCCGAAGATAATGCAAACATAAGTTTTAGACGTTTGTGTGGAGTGCACTTCACTCCAAAATCTCTCTGCATTAACAGCGTGAGAACAGAAGAAAATTTGGTCTTGTTAATGGGATATTATCAAATTAAAAGCAAAGCGGGCAAATGGGGCAAGTAATCGAATTATCTTTTGATTTATACCATAAAATGTGTTTCTAATTCTTATCTAATTAAATAAAAAGAATTTGATGTTTTTTCTTGTGTCTACAAAACTACAATTAGCCTGCCCATACGATTTAAATATGAGTTATGATACCGGGACAACATTAGTATAAAGTATAGACAACTAAATTATATAATTCGGTATAAAAAGTACAATGTTAAATTCATAAAAATATTCCTCTCATTTTATTTACTCAAAAGAATTGAAAAATCCTAATTGATAGTTCAATTTGAACACTTATATGACAAGAAAAATACACAAATGCAAGAAAAAATATGAAAGTATGATTTTTTTCAAAGAGGAGACACAATTATAACAATTCATTATGAAAGTAAATAAACGAATATCTTTGACAAAAAGAAAATGTCGCGAATATATATATATATACGTAAACAAAGGGTGAATGTATTAATTTCATATACAGAATATGTATATAAAATCAGACTGTGTGGGGTATATATATGAATCACGTTTCCATTGAAACATTGCAAGCTTTGAATTGAGCTTTTCTGTCTGAGATTAGCTAGCTAGGAAATTACAAGCAAACATTCATTAACCATAACTCAAAATTTTCTCTCGGTAAAATTTACATTCCCGAGAAAATCACAAAGGAAAATCTCCCAAGAAAATTCCCCAAACAAAAGAAAGACCCTAAAAGCAAAGATGTTACAAAAAAAAACAAAACAAAAAATACAAAAAAGCTTTTATCAAAAAAAAAAAAAAAAATACAAAAAAGCTTAGTGACTCGTTGTTTCTTCATTTTCTTTGGCTTTCTCTCCAACACCACCATCCTCCTCCTTGAAAATTACCATTTTACCCTCGTGACCACACATGCACTTGTTCGCCGCCGGCGTGGCAAGAAACCTCGGCAAGTCATCTCCGGCCATTATGACAAGAATCTTCTCTTCATACGCCGTGTTCTCCGTCTTCACTCCAGACCGACTCTCTTTCTCTTCATCAACTCCTCCTCCACCATTTCCTTCGCCAGAGTCATCACTAGAGGTGGACAAGCGCCAGTAGGAGCAAGCGAGGATGAGTAAAGCAAAGGCTATAAGGCCTAACATCGCCGCAAGACCACCAAACAAGTACGGTACCGGCGAGTGCCACGGTGATTGTGGTGGTTGGTGATTTCCTAATGATTCTACTGATGTGGCATGCATCGCTACATCTAATGATGTTGGTTTAATACTCAATGGCCTCATTCTTTTTTTCTTCTGTTTTTCTCAGATATTTTCTTCTTCTTTATATTTTCTCTC
Organism: Erysimum cheiri; assembly: GCA_900406345.1. Lineage (NCBI taxonomy): Eukaryota > Viridiplantae > Streptophyta > Magnoliopsida > Brassicales > Brassicaceae > Erysimum > Erysimum cheiri. The sequence goes on along the minus strand of OVAQ01000848.1, from coordinate 3,479 downwards.
ACTTTATATGATGAAAAAGAAGAAAGCTGAAAGATGAATGAATCAATGGGTGCGATGAGGTGTTATATTTATAGGTAAGAAGTAAGTACCTGAGGAAAAAAGATAGCGACTCACTCCAAATATTTAATTATTTGAATTAAAGACGTTTTTATTTTTTTATTTTTCATTTTGTCCCAAGTGGTTTATACTTTGCTTTTAGTTTTGCCGCATATATTTGCATGCATTGTCAAACTTACTTTGCTGTAGACACATATGTTTTTTTTCTTCTCTTTGATAAATGTTATAGACACATATGTTAACGAACATTAAATATACCAACTTACATCCGAAACTATGGTATTATTTAATATATTTTTTACTTTTTTCCGTCAGGATATAACGGAAAATCTGTGATGATTATAGTGGCCTACAAGATATTAGTGCGACATAAGGAATAGTGAAAGAGCACAATGGCTTTGGTGGTAAATGACAATGTTTGCACAAGTAATAATAAGAGAGACAGAAATGATTGCGAAGGACGACGAGGAAATGAGCATTGTGGGTTCAAGTCTCAACAAAACCCTTTGTACATCTTGTCTTCATATTCCATTTTTTCAATTGGTGCGTTGATTTGATCTAAGTGCTTCTCTCTCTCGATCCCTCTGTTTATATGGTTATTTCATCTTTGCATCATAGGATACGGATAAGATTACTATATTTCTTGTGATTGCCTTTGAACAACCACTAATTATATGTATTGAAAGATGCTTCATTGCCAAAATTTCAGAGTACTTTGGTCACGATTGTTTGTTTCGTTAGCGTATGCATTTACATTTAGTTTATAATTTTTTTTTTCTAAATGAACCGACAACCTTAAACATATTAAGCACTTTACAGCTTCTTTTTGATACATCTTTGTGGTTAGGTCCGATGTATCTGATCCCCTGGTTATTGGGTTGGGTTCATTTGTAAAGGTTTAGGGCCGGTTTTGTTTAATCAGAATTTTTGTTCTGGACTTGGCTATGTTACGTTTTCTAAGTTAGGACTTAGGATCGGATTTTCAACTTCTGCTTAATGTTTTTTTTTTTTAATCCAAACCAACGGTTTTCGTCACGGTTTGACTGAAGTCGTCATCCCATTAACAAAGATATAGTTTACACAATAGTTTTTTATTTATTTTTTATTTTGTTTCAGAGTATGTCACCATACATTATTACCCTTCTTAGTGCGGCCATATATACATTTTCTTGTCAGACAGAACTCGGAACGGGTTTTATCTGGTGTAACTAGCAATATTTTTATCATAAAAAAAAATCTAGCAATATTTTTTCCTTGATATAAAGTTTATAAACAACGAATTTCAATAAAACGGTGTTTTAAAAATAGAAAAAGCATCATTTGCCTTATTTAGAATAAAAAGGAGAAAATAATTTTATTGAGTCATTAATTTTCTTAAAAGGTTCATCTTGGTTGATGGATTAATATTAACCATTTGGCATTTTCCAGTCATTTTTAACATCTTTTTAACATTTTAATGTGAAATTGCTGATGTTATTGAGTGTGATTATTTGGCTGTAATTATATAGTAACAATTATTCGTAACAGTGGGACACCGGGACGGGACGTGCTTATTTATTTTCTACACACGACAAGATTAACATAGAAAATATGTGTANAAAAAAAAAAAATTTTGTAAAAAAAAAAAAAAAAAAAAAAACCGTCGTTGTCAAAACACAAATTCAATTGTTTGGTCCAAATTGATTTTATATTTTATATTATCTAAGCACACAACTAAGATTAGATTCGAGCAACAATATCTTTGGTCCAAATTGATTGGCACATTGTCACAATGAGAATCATTACCTCTATAATAAATCCATTGTTTGTCACTAAAATAATACAACGCACCAATTAATTAGTTGACGTTTTATCCAATGATTGAATATCTAATTTATTTATGTGGGTAATATATCTATAATTGTATTTGCATTACGACTAAAGAAGAAACATAATAAATGTATTTGCACTATTATATTGGATATATTCATTCATGTCCCACGTTTCGTCAGCTTCCACCTGAACCTTTCAGGCTTTCAGAATACAACTTTAATTTGCACGGTCCATCAATCATTTCGTAGTTTTTTAATTTGTTTTTCCTATCTCAGATATTTTTGGACTTCGATTCATACCATATAACTAACAAATCAAACTACATTTCTACTTTTAACAGTTAAGCATTTTATCAAACATGAGATTACATTTACCAAATATATACCACCAGAAATCATTTTTGAAAACAGACAATGAACTTAAATTTTTGAGTCATATACAATATTGCCTCTCACTTAAGTATTATACTCCCTCTGTTATTTTTTATAGAATTTTTGTTAAAAATATTTTGTTTTAAAAAAATGGATTTTTTCACTTTTCTATATAAAATTGGTAATGATAAATTATAGAATTCAAGAAAAATAACTAAACATTATTGGTTTAGAGTTATTGGAAATTATAAAAATAATATATTTTAATATGTTTGTTTATTATATCTGAAAAACTAAAAAATCCTATAAAAAAACAGAGGGAGTATTTGTTTTCTTAAAAATCTCTAATTGATAGTAAATCATATGCACTACGTACATCTGCATGTTTAGGTTAAAAATTTTATCCGAAACTTTAAACAAATCACTTAACGCCACATTCAATTTAGCTTTAGACAAACTACATAACGCTTTGTGTAACGTTAGGCGAATCATGTAATTTCGCAGCCCCGTTTCTAAATATGTTGAGTTTTAATCCAACAAATGCAGAAACAACTTGATGGTAAGTCCATTTTTATTTAGGTTTCCCGAATGCCATGTAATATGTTCATGTTACCTAGCTAGTACGGGAGCACTTTTAGAAGAGTAGGAATGCATCTAAAGAAATCAGATTTTCTACGATAATTGTCTCGTCACTGCTCATATTTTGGGTCATGTAACGCATCCTTACCTTTGGAGGCTAAATGGGGAGAGACACTAAGGATAAAGTTTTTCAGATTTGAAATGTTAATGTATACTAATGTTATCTTCTTCCTTCTTAGGTCGAAAAATAGCTAAGAAATGATAGAGTATGTTGTAAATCTATTTTTTTACAACGACATAATCGTACCCAATTGGCCCCTTCTTTTTTTCACGTTTGTGTCTAAATTATGTGGTCTAAATGCTATTTTGAGCATCATAGAACCATCAAAAACACCACATGGTGTTCTCTGAGTTCTACATGTTTGCTTATTACTTGCATGAGCCTTGCTTTCCCGTGGACAGAACCCTCTTAGAAAAGGTCGACCCACAACCTCGACGAAGGAAAAAACTCCACTCAACGCTTAGGAGTAGGCAACAAATCTGTAGTAACTATCAATAGCCCTGGGCAAAAATATCCGAACCCGAAAATCCGATCCGAACCCGATCCGAAGCCGAACCAAACTCTTAAAAAACCCGAACGGGTTCTAGATTCTTAAACCC
>OVAQ01000847.1:24194-44058 GCA_900406345.1 Erysimum cheiri | reverse complement strand
CTGAGGTGCTGCGACGGAAGCCTCCTCGCCGTTGCGGAGGCCTCACGTCGTCCAGCACCTCTCGTTGACACGCACGACCCTATCCTTACACCTCTCCTTCTTCTTCCCCTTTTTAAAAAAAAAGACTCTTTCAATCAAATTCAAACAACAAAAGACAAAACTATTCTGAAAAAGTAAAGCTTTTTGTCTCCGGAAATGGATTCTCCCCCTATATCTCCTCGCCTTCANGAAAGCTATTTTTCTCCTATCTCATGCTATTGCTTCCCTCTGATTTTTAAACTAATTTATATTTTGTCATTTTTATTAATCGATTCTTCTTTCAAAATCGAATCCTTCATTATATTACCATTTTTATTAATTGTTTTGTGTAATTATACGAATCAAACAAGTAATTTCTTCATATAATTCAGACATTAAAATCGTCTCTTTTTGTTCATAAAGTAGTTGGAAAAACGGAGGTCACATGCAATAAGAGGTATGGATGAACCAAAGACAAATGACATGTTCACTCTTCCCCCTCACATGTTCTCTCCTGTCTCCCCCTTGAAATTGACTATTTTCATTATTAAGTGATAGTACATCTCTCAACGGTCTCGTGACTGACCCTATTTACCTGATTATCCGCCATAATTACCGGATATGTCCAAACTTGTTCAATTATCATTGTCTTTTGATTTGCAAATTTGAAAAATCAGATAATACAGAATATAGACATTAATTTCCTTAGTTTATTTTTTTGGTTGTTTCTGCAGCATTCAAAAGAGCAGTTACATGTCAAAAAAAAAACAACTTAGAGGAAGCGACCATTATTAGGCGGGCTTGAAGGAAGTGAGATTCATTGATTTAAGCCACGGCTTTTCCCATACAATAGCCTGGTAGTTCTTGCTCGCTCCTCCGTCACTAGCAGACACCGTAAGCCGGTAATTCGTGCCAGAAACTACCTGAGTCTCCCCGCTAACAACCGTCTCGAACTTGAGTCCCGATTGGCTCTGTTTGTTGTGCTCGGAGACCGCGAATTCGCCGACCTCTACGACGTGAGGGTCCTTAACGTCACTGATGGGACTCCAACCGCCGAGACGCGCCGCAGCAGATGCGTAGACGAGAGAGAGGAGAAGAAGGAGGATGAAGTTATTACTCTTCATTTTTGCTCTGTAACCGTTGTTTCGTGAAACTGATGATGGCAGGACTGGTTTTAAGGCCTTCTTATAGTACAAGGTTCGCCACGTGGCACGACGTGGCGCTGAATTCTAGATTTTTTTTGTATATTATTTATTACTGATATTAATTACATGGCATAAGTTAGGCATATTGTTGAAATATTTTAGGGTCCAGTATTTATGAGACTTTTTTTGCTTTGTATTTTAAATTATCTATTTTTGGTAAATAATTTAAGCTCATAAATTTATTTATTTTTAAATGTGTTTTGGGGCATGGTATTTAATTATTTATATATATAGCCTTTTTGAAATACAACTAAAATTGAAAATTAATGAGGATATATACAACATATCCTTTGAGATTGGATTTCATTTATGTATTTTGCATTGCCCAACTTCTACCTACAAAATAAATACCCAAAAGGATTTGACTATTTCTACCATTTTAAAATAATAGTCATAAGCAAATTTTTAATAGACAACTAGCATATAGCAAAGGACAAAGAAAGAAGATAAAAGAGTGTTAAGGACAAAAAATAATAAACGGAGACGTTATATTTATAATAAAAATTGATATAAACAATGCATTAACGTTTTTTTTTCTTCTTTGCTTTTTGTGTTTGTAAAAACCCGGAAACAGAAGAAGACACGCTGGACAGTGACATGGTATGGGACCGCTGGATTGACACTACTAGCTAGCTAGTACTACGTACTTGTGGTAGGAAATAGCCGAATAGGTAACTGCCAAAGAACTGAACACTCATATTTATATTTACTAATTATTATATACATATAAGAAAAAATAGGACCAAACTTACCGGTACGTTGGAACCACAAAAGAAAGCAATCGTACCGGAAACTATAATCCGGCGGGTTACAGAAATGGGCCGATTTGTGTGAATTATGACCACATCTAAATTTCCCATTCCATCATCCATTGACCATATCTACTACACATACAATAGGCCGGGTAATAAACTTTAGAGCACAATGGGTCAGTCAATAGTCTTCATAGTCTTGTGCTTCCCTCGTATAACTAAACTCCTCCCTTTGACGCAAAAATGTAAGCCCCTGTCATCATGTAATACGTATTAGCAAATTGGATTATAGATTAATTATAAAGAAGAGGTTTTCATGAGTTAAATTAGGTATACCAAGAGTAGGCATCAAGACGGAGAGAAAGATAGTTCCAGCTATCTTGAGAGGCAAGCCTGTTTGAATCATGTCTTTGATCTCGATATGCCCTGTCGTGAACCCAACGACGTTAGAGGGTGTTCCCGTGGGAAGCAAGAAAGCGAACTGTGCCCCAATGGCACCTGGAACCATCAGGAGCAAAGGATGGATTTGCATGGTCTTTGCTATCTCGATCAGTAACGGAACAAGTAATGTAGTGGTTGCGTTGTTTGAGGTGAACTCTGTGATGCTAGCGGCAATGAGGCAAACGGTTGGAGCAATGGCCCAGTAAGGAGCCGTTTCGAGAAAGACCAGTCCTTTGGATAAGACTTCAGCTAAACCACTGGTGCGTACTCCATCGGCTATAGCGAATCCAGCTCCCAATAACAACACTATGTTCCATGGGAGTTTCTTGCATTTATTCCAATCCATTAGCTTCTCTCCTTTTTTAATCTTGTTTGGGATTATAAACAACAATGTCGCCATCATCACACTCACTGTTCCATCCCCGGCCCGCCCGTCGAAGATCCGACCCCACCCAGGGATGTCGTCGGTTATATTTCTTGTCATCCACAACACAACCAACCCACCAAACACGGCTAAGACCATCTTCTCAGCGAAATTCATTGGTCCTAACATCTCAAGCTCTCTCCTGAGATGAGATCTATGGAGATAAGGAGAGAGAGCTTTTCCTGATCCTTTAGGACAGTACAATATACATAGAATGCCCCAAAGCACCACGAATATGCACAAAGCCAATGGGAAACCGAAGAAGAACCACTGGCTGAAACTAATTGGATCAGCCTCCGGGAAATAACTTTTCCACATTCCAACAAGTATCAGATTGACTCCTGTTCCAGTGAGTGTGCTCATTCCACCTACTGCCGCCGAGTATATCACACCGAGCACCACCGCCCTACAAAACTTCGCCACCGCCGGAGGCACCACTTCCGAAGACGATGACGAAGAGGGCAGTCTCTGAAGTATCCCCGTAGCGACTGGCATCATCATGACTGCAGCCGCTACGTTGTGCATCCACATGCTCACGAAGGCCGTTGTGGCGCAGATGCCAAGCAGGAGAAGCGGTGCGTTTAGCGGCTCCACGCAGAACACCAACGTTATCTTCACCAAGTAGATTAATTATTGTTATGTTATTATTAACGTGGTTAGTTAGTACTGCTAATGATTATGGTTTAGAATAATAAAAATAAAATTTATATACTTGTGAGCTAATTATTGGTTCCCGTACACATTGAATCATATTCATTGCTTTTAAATTAATAGTCGTGGAAATAGAGTGTTTACGTGTCTCTTATCTATTTCTTTTTGGTTGTCCTATAGATGGGACGATTACTGATTGGCCTACCCCATGAAATGACTTCTCATCTATGTATCTACATAGTATAGAATAAAATAACGAAAGACATATAGTGTATAGTATAATAAAGAAATTAGAGCATAGGTAAAACTTCTCTCTTTTTTATCAAAATTGAGAAGAGGACTCTTTTGTATGTTAAANTTATAGATGGGACGATTACTGATTGGCCTACCCCATAAAATGACTTCTCATCTATGTATCTACATAGTATAGAATAAAATAACGAAAGACATATAGTGTATAGTATAATAAAGAAAGAGCATAGGTAAAACTTCTCTCTCTTTTTTTTATCAAAATTGAGAAGAGGACTCTTTTGTATGTTAAATAATTTATAACTTTATAATATCCATTTATCAGACTTTGAACTTTCTAGAACAAAAAAGTTATATATTATAGACACAATTATTGAATATGCGAAGGAACAAAATAATTGTGTGTGGGGAGGGAAAAGTATAATCAGGCATCCCCACGGATAAACATGGATTCAATTGAAGCACTCCACCTAGTTAATCATATATATTATATAGTTTAAAACTTGTAATTATTTCACCCGTGGACCCGCACAAAATCATCTTACGGTTACTTCAGTTTTTCCTAAATAATTAGATCTCTACATAAAAAAATTCAAATATATATAATACAAGAATGTGAAACTACCACTAATTAACGAAAATAATATAATACTCATAATTAGTATTTACGCAAATAATTGAATAAAGCTAAATATATGTGGAAGAAAGAAGAAGAAGATAAAGAGATAAGAGAAAAAAAAAAACTAACGTTAAGGGCGAGCCGGCGATGAATGTTGTAGTGTTCGACGGCGAGAGCGAGGATGAAGCTGCCGAGGACCAGGGAGATGACGTCATCCATGTAAGAATCTGCCACGACATCGGCCGCGGCGATTCCAAAGAGAGGGAAGAGGAAGAGCGGCGTCATGGAAGTGATCGGCATCGGAACGGCCTCCGTCAACCACCACGCGAACATCCAAACGAGAACGCCGAGCATGTTCGTCGCCTTCGTCGTGTCATCTCCGCCGAGGCGTACGCATAGACACACGACGGCGCAAAGAAGAGGACCAAGAACGATGTAACAGTTTTTGGGGGTGAATATTGTCCGGAGTTGTTGCCCCATCGTTTGCCGTTCGAATGTTTCGTCATTATGGACCACTGGTAAGAGCGGAGATTTCAGATCGTCGGATCCGGCGACGGTGACATCACCACCGTTCATTCTGTTTTTAATGGAAGGAGGAAAAAGATATAGAGAGATGTATAAGAGCTAAGAAGGGGAAAGGAGCCTTTTATAAATTTAGTTATTTTTATTTTTATAATCTGCTTAGCCAAAAAAGAATACTAATAAGTATTTTTTTTATTTTTTTTTTTGGAACAAAAAAGAATACTAAGTATGTTTATATTAAATTATTTATAGAATTAAGTTGTGTCGTTCATATAACGAAATATTCGGTTTAAGAGCAAATGTTTAGTATGCAAATGCGTTCCATATAGTATTTCTCCTAATTTTTCCCTGTAAAATGGAATTTTTTTTTAATTTGTTTCTGTTTTAATTGTGTTTTTTTTTTTATGTAAAATTTTATCCAACGTGTATCACATATATTTGCTGGTTCACAATTTATGGGGTCAGATTAATCTAAGAGTCAACTAATGTATTTTTTCTGTATAAATGTGTAACTATAAAAGAAAGGCCATTCTATAGAGTGAATAATGAATATGATTGATGACTTTCCAGTTTATCTAAGGAAGATACTGTTTTATTTATTTATTTTGGTAGTTTAATATAGGGATATTAATGGTAATGGACCCAGTAAAATGATGGGGTCTGGCAAGTTACAAATTACAAGTGGCGAAGCCGTGATGGCTTCTACAGACTACACTATGGAATCTGATGACCCATAAAGGACAACATAGATTAAGAGTTAACATTTAGTTTCGTTTTCATCAACAATACAAAAATCTATATCTCACTCGAATAATCAAATGATTTGAATAATGAAAAGTTTAGCTGAATAAATTTCCACGAAATAGTTATGTAACAATGTAAAGATAGTTTCGGTAGATTCATAAGATTTTGTTTTTTCTTCTTCAACATATGTGTTATATAATCCATATTCAAAATTGTGGAAAATGTGAAATTATGAATCATAAAAAAGAACGAGTTTACATTCACAAACATGAAAAAAAGGTATACCATATCACTTATATTTATAGGTGTGAACCATTTATATTATTCTTCTTTTGGTACATAAATGCTTTTTCGTGGTGAAGAATTAAGAGGTTAGCAAAATCTTTAATTTTTTGTGAATGTTTAAGAGGTTAAGAGTTTACCCGGGCGAAGCCATCTTTAATTTTTCCTTCACTAAAATAAATAAACATATTTTTATCAAAAAAAAAAAAAGAATTAAGAGGTTAGCAAAATCTTGGAATAAATCGAAATGAAAATGAAGAGAAAAGAGAAAAAATAGAAAGCCAAACAGTTGGCAAGAGTAAAGAGAGAGTGAGACACGTTACATATGCAGCCTTTGGTACTCCTCCAGAGCCCAACTTCCCTGGTTCATACCTTCCTTTTTTTTGTCCTTTTTTCTCCAATAATAACAATATTATTATTCTGATAATCATAAACATTAAGTTATATATTAACTATGAAGAAAAGTTCAAGAATGGACATGTTTTTGAAGGGTGACCAACTTTTTATCTGTCTGTTAAATATCTATCTCTAAGAGATATATATGCACTTGGTCTAAAGATAAGCGTACACACACATACATGCATGTAATAATATACGTACGATGAGTTTTGCCATATCCAGTTTGCCAACAAAAAGGAAGATTTAAGAACTATTCCCTTAAATAATTTAATATAAGATACAAAGTATATAACATATAAACATATAATGAGAGAAAGAGAGACGTGTGGTACCAACAATAATCTTTTATTTTGAAGGGTCCGATCCAAACAATCAGGGTGAAGAAGAGCCAGTAGGAAGATGACACGTAGGCAGATCACATATGATTATTTTGATCATGAATCAATTAGTCAAATACTCTTATGGCATATCTGAAAGATTGAACGAAATCATATCTCATGACTCATGTGGCTGTCTTTGATTCCACCTCTTCAAAAGTTTTGTCCCTAGATTATATCAACTAGTTTTAATCAGCTGAGGTGTAGTCTATGTGGTCTCCAAACTTACCCCTCGTGACAAGTCTACACATTAGACGTGTATTTGTACAAGTCAAATCCAGTTCATCATCCCACACTAATCAAATTTCAAATTAGATTTTTATTAGTTTCTTATATAGTCTTCGTCTTATACTATAGAAATGTGAAGACGGTCACACCAGTCTAATTTCAACAAATGAAGTTTTACACGTAAGTTATTTGTTTGCAAATATAACGGCGCCATCCAAGTTTCTTTCCTAACCTACTCTACTTGTCGTGATGAAAATTTTGATATGATAAATCATTAGATAGGCATAAATAAATTCGTATAAGATATGAAATTACACAAAAATAGGAAATGAATACCGAATACGTAATAGTGAGAACCAAAGTTTCAATTTAATTTTGGCAAGTCCAAAACGGAGACGAACTAAATTCAAGTTTCTCTCAATGTCCCTACTCACATGCCACGTGAGGTTAAATTGCATTTCTGTCCTTTTTATGTAGCCTTTGTTTGGAGTCGTACGAGTCTAAACTTAGTTCGACACGTGGCGCTAACTGTCAATTGCGGAAGATTTATTTCAAAAGACTACAAAACACAATTCAAGATTTGCTGAAGCAGAATGTCTTCTCTTATGAATTTCTCATTTGGTCGCTGTTAATTACAGAGACAACGCATATAATAAAACCAAAGTCTTTTCTTATTCTTTTGTCTTCAAGTTCTAAGCAGGAAATAACAAACATTTTGAAGAACAAAGCAGTGACGAAAACACGCTCGAGTCTGAACAGATCCCTTGGTGGGTCTCTATGGCTCTCCTCCAAGCTCAACTCTCAGGTTGTCATACGGATACACTCTCGGTGTCTGCAACAAGATCATGAAATGGAAGTCACACAATGGTGAGAAAGAAACACAAAAGCAGAGAGATGACATGTCACAGAACAGCTTCTACAGTAAAAGAAGAGAAGCAGTTCATCTCATGTATAGACAAGAAGACACAAATCAACTTCTTAGGCCTTGGTGTGCTGTTCAACTTGTATAACTCGAAATCCTTCAAAACAAACTCATCATAGTATAGCCTTTCATACAACAGTCTATGAGACTTGGCTAGTGGACACTAAAAGAACTAAGGCATATATTTTAGCTGGTGATACAATTCTAGAGGTTTCACGCATTATAAACTTAAGCTTTTACAGAATCCTTAACATTGGCAAGAAGCAGGAATCGTTTCATCCTAGTGTTCCTAAGTAGTATGTACGGGGTCAGTCAATTAGGAGAGGATGATGAAAAGCAATGTAGATATAAGATTCGTCTCTTCCAGTACATAGGCCAGAAGCAGGAGTTGTTTCGGTTCATAAACAGGCCAAATGCAAAAGCAGAATGTGATGATTCCGGCAAAAACAGTTTCTCAGAAATAAACAATTAGTCAAGTATATGTTTCAAATTCAGAGTAGAAGAACATAAAAAATCATGACAATGTCAATCACTCGTTGGGTTTCAATGAAAGATCGAAGTTGAAAGCTTTTGACTTACAAAAGGAACTTTGGAAGCTTTGTCGTTCAAAACAGCGAGCAGACCGAGAGTCGCAAAAAACCCTAGACCACCACTCAACCATGCCAATGCTTCATACTGCTCTCATAATCATCCACAAATATCAATCAGAAAAACATTTCATTTACGCCTAAAAACACATGAGAAAATTAAGAAATCGGAACCAACCTTTCCGACGGTATCAGCAATCCGATCTATGCAAGGTTCTGGAAACGCAGTTCCATTGTCCCACATCAGCTCATCGTTAACCGAAAGCTGATACGCAATATATAGAGTTTGTTTTCAGAATCTGATAAAAATTCAGAGGGAAATTACAGAGATATGACTCACCGGCTTATTGGGAACGATGTGTTTGCCGACGGGGAGACCCATTCCGGCGCGTTGACGGAGAGAAGACCCGACGGATCGGGCAACGACGCCGTTTCCGCCCATGATTCGTGAGGCTACACCGCTCAATCTTCCAGCCATTTTCGATCTTTCAGGTTTCTTCAACTTTGGGGATCCAAAATCATTCGATTAGATAGATAGGTAGAGAAGAGAAGACAATACTAAACGAGTCCGTTAAACGTCGTCGTTCTCAAAGAGGTCAATATAGTAATTTCACCTTACGAATTTTAAAAGCTCAGTATTCTCCATTCTGAAGTCAAGTGTATTAAAGCTTTGATATATTTACAAATTCATGTGGTGCATACAGAAGTGGCAAAAAGAGACAAAGCTACAACCTTTAATCTATACTTATTCAACAGTGAGGCGTAGTTCATCTGACTCAGGATAAATATTACACTCTTCAGACTTGTTTATTTTGTAGAATGCTCTCCATTCATCAATGTTCTTCATCTTCTCACATCTCAATTCAGGTAAGCATCTTCTCTCTACAATCTCTAGAATCTTCTCTGTTCTTCCCAGATGTAGAGCCGCTCCTCTTACTGATTCTTCTCTCACTTCCACAGCCGTCACCAAACACTTTACGGATATCACTTGTGCTACGTTGCAAAAGCAACCTGAAACTATGTCTGAGATTGTGGTTTCCAGCTTTCTCAATAGAGCTTCCCCTGTTTCGTACTCTCTTGATTCGTAATTGAGCAGTATGGTTTGACAGATTCGGTACATGGAGTTGGCTGCTAGAGTCTTGACGGGCCAATGAGAAGGCTTATGCTTCATGCACACCATCAGGTTCATCTGCCATGACTCTGAGAACTCTTTCTTTGCGATTTCTACCAGCTCCCTAAGGGTTTCTTCTGGACTTCTTTGCTGCTTCGATAGTTTCCGAAGATCCACATCAAACCACTTGTGATAGAGATCAACTCCTACCCAAACTACCTCAGCAGCTTTCCTGAGGTTAGCCGACTCTCCTCCCGTATCCAGGGTGCATTCAAACTTGTTGACATAGTCCAGTGCCTCGTTGACAGCATTGAGTAGCTTCTTGAGGGAGGAAGGTTTGACGTCGGGAAGAGCAACAGCGATGCTTGTGAGTGTTACCAGAGGGAGAGCCCAACAATTGGGTGGCTCTCCATGGGCAAGAGAAGCCACTTGGTTGCTGTCAAACTCTGCAATCCCTTCAAATCCTTTAGAAATTGGTGTTGTTGCTTCCAAAAGCTCTATCAGATTCACTGGTTGTTTCTTTCTGCCATTCTCTATCCAATGATCCGTGGCCTCCCGGTTGCTCCGCATCATCATATCCACCAGCTGCTCTTCTCCTTCAAGATGCAGGATAAATCTCGCAAGGTCTTGTCTTGAGCTTGGATTTGAACCAGATTTGTCTGACTCATTGTGTGCGATACTACTACTGGTCCTGAAGGCGAAATAACAGCAGATCAAGATTCTACTCACACAGTAGATGGAGATGTAACGGATAATTTTGCTAGCAAACACAATCACGTACTGTACCACAATACACACATCCAATATCCAGCGTTTTGCATCGTGGGCAATCTTCCTGCAGCTGCGATCTTTGAGGATCCAAAGGCTTAAGGAACGTTGCTTCTTCTCGGAAAACCACTGTGTCCAGTAACTCTCTAATCTAAACTCATCTCTGTAATACTTCTTTCCCCTTATTGGACACCTGAAGTTCACAGCCGTGAACCATCTGATAGCAGGAGCAATGGTCCCTATGGCAACTGCAGTAGTCTGGCAAACAAGAACCAGAGAGGTTGACCACTTGTAATCAGAATATCCATGGCAGAAGCCAAGAGAGCTTGGTCTTAACAAGTAAGACCGAACCATAGCTTCACCTAGCGTAATTGCACTCAAAAGGCAGAAGAAGCCAGAAGCAGTGCAGGTGACCGAACGAGCCATCACGAATTGAGGGCTACTGGTATGAGCCATCATCCAGAACTTTGACAAATCTTGCTGAATTTTCTTAGCTACTGTTGTTCTCTCTGTAACCAAAGGACACTTCATGGCAATCTCGTACTTCTTCTTGTACTTGGCCTCCAAGATCCTTTTCGTTATAGGGACTGTGGTGGCCGAGAAACACAAGATCATAAGCATGACAAGCATGAGAAGGACGACCAGACAGTGTTCTTCCGAGAAAACGTAGATGGCACCAGTACCCAACTGAATACAGATGTTGACAACATCGGTGATTACAAGAATCCCTAAAGCCATGAGATTCATGAGAAGATCGTTATTGTCCATTATACCCAGAGAAGGCATCGAATTGCCCATCACTGTGCAAACAAAGACGGTGCTGCTGAGTTTGGCTAACTGATCCTGACGACTCGGCATCGAAGTATTGAGATCCACAGAGAGTTTGATTCCGACAGCGATGAAAGTGAGAGAAGTGGCGTTGAGAGAGAAGAACTTACAAGGAAACCAGAATTTACGGTGTCTAAAGCCGTGAATAAGATCGGCGGCCATGGCAAGTCCACAGATGAGTGAAGCTAGAGCAACGTATATACCAATCGAAGGCAAAGGTTTGCTGAACTCAGCGTCGTTCAAATCGCCATGGGCGTCGCAGCCGAGGATACCCATAGATAATTTGATCTCCTTCTTTTAGGCTGAGATGGTATTGGATCGAAAAGCTCGTCTAGTTGACTCCATGGAAAGGGCGACAAAAGAAATGAGTGATGTTTATAGTCATCATTCTCGAGACCGGAAAAGTAGCAAACTTTGACTTCTGCGACCAATTTTGAGCACAAAATTCCAACCTTCCACCACATTCTTGAATCTTGTATGACCATTTCAATTTAATTTCGGATTAGACACTGTTGGAACNTATAGTCATCATTCTCGAGACCGGAAAAGTAGCAAACTTTGACTTCTGCGACCAATTTTGAGCACAAAATTCCAACATTCCACCACATTCTTGCATGACCATTTCAATTTAATTTCGGATTAGACACTGTTGGAACTTGATCCACCGGAAAAATAACTCACGGGGAGAGGTTGTTAACGCCGGAGCTGGAGTTTTTTTATGGGCCTAAGAATCGGCCCACTTAGTTTTGTTACACATGAGCCCAACAATTTACCTCGTGAAACTGTCCGAGGATCTATCTATTAACGATTGACAATTCATGGAAGAAAAGAATTTACAATATCAGCTTTAGGAGGTTTCACTTTGAACAATGTAAAGTTAGATGGATCCAATATGTTTTTAAATAGTTTCAATCAGATTAGGGAAAAAAAGTTACGATCGTGAAAACAAATGACATGAATCATTTGATTCCATAGCAAACACAAAAGCGGGACTACTCTCTCTCACACACAATTGTCTCAACTTATTAAACAAAGAAAAATAATCAAAGTAACTTGTCCCAGAATATATAGAGAGAGAGATAGATAATAAGGTTTCCTTAGTTGTTGTTACCTGCAGGAGGTGTAGCAACAATCTTGAGAACACCAAATTCTGCATCCCAAGTGATGGTGTGGCTCGAAACTGGAGGTAGTACACGGGAAGGAGGACTTTGGATGCCTCCCATGTAGATTCGACCGCTCTCATCATGCTCATACGCGTTCTTCACCTCACCATAGAATCTGATTTCGTTTTCATAAGCAAACACTTGTATATCATCCCCATTAACACCTGGCAAGTCCACTGCAAAGTGAAGCCCTCCTCCCGCTGTTGGAACCCCAAACAATGCTCCCTTGCGACCTTTCTCCACATAAGGATGATCCTCCAGATATCTCCCGGATTGACCTGTCGTGTGTCCAACAAAAAACAGAGCGTGTTTACAACAATGATGCAATGCAGCAAAGATGGTGCCTTTGAAGAGGAATGGATCCAACCTGTAAAAGGAGGTATAGTGAGAGTACACTTGTCGTTCTGTTGATCCTTGTTCACCTTGACCCTTGAGAGAATCATCCTCAAAACTTCATCTTTCATTTTGGCATCCACGCCTCTGATCTCGCAGCAGTCACAGCTGAGACCGTCGGTTCCAGAGTACTCTCGCACGCCGTCTTTGCCGTCGTTGAGAGTTTCACCGGAGAAAAACACAATCTTTTGTCTCACGCCGTCGACTCTGTGGGCGTCGTCTGGAACACCAGGCAAGTCGACACGCACATAGAGGTTGTCGTTCTCCAGAACCTTCACTTGGATGAAACCCTTTGGACCCGCTGTTTGGAACTGGTTGTTCGTCGCGTAGAATCCATCTGTAATATATGTACAAGGATCAAAAATGGAAATCATCATCAAAACTTGAGAGCCAAGGAAGACACAGATCAAAGATCATCACTACATCAGTATAGAACTAACTCGATCAGCTTCATACTTTTCATGGCAAAAAAAATGTAAACAAATAACGAAGGAAGTTACTCGCTCGATCAGCTTCATTTTCATGAAAAAATATCAATCTTTTCACGCAAAAAAAGTAAATCATTGTACCAAGTTCATGTTAAAGACACTCTTTATCACTTCATCCGAAAAAAGAGACAGCTTTCTAGAAGAAAAACACATTTTTTGGGAAGATCATAACAATGTTCTTGGAAAATCTTATCGCTCGTGAAAAGAAAACAAAGAGAGATGATCAAAGGAAAGAGGACGAAGAGAAACCTCCAACGAAACAAGTTCTTGACAGGTCAATGCATCTTGCCTTTGGCTCACTCATCTTTCTTCTTTCTCTCTCTAGGTTTTGCGTTAAAATGGCGTTTTGATTCTGTTAATGATGTGAGTGATGATAAGTAGAGACGAAACACCGTCTGTGAACTATAGCACCGTCTGAGACGTGGCACTCTCCAGCTGGCTTATTTTTTCACCTTCATAGTTTGACCGTTCCTGCCTACGTCACTCTCCTCATCTTTTAAACTTTTTACCACAAGTAAACAATCTCTCCGGTGACGTCACCAATTCTATGAGCTGTCCAATGCTTTTCCTCATTTCGATTCAATTTTGGATGACATTAGATGGAAGAAAAGAAATTCCAATACCAGCTTACTGGTTTTGAGCAATCATCACCAGTCAGGTTATTCAATGAATGATCCAGTTTCTCTTCAATCAGCTAAGGGGAAAACAAAGTTAAGTTTGTGAAAACAAATGACATCATGAATCACTTGATTCCATAGCAAACACAAAAGCAGGACTAGTCTCTCACGCTCTCACACCATTGTCTCAACTTAAACAGAGAAAACTAGTCAATGTAACTTGTCCCAAAATGAAAAATAGTAGACGAGAAGGAGAGAGCTCGATTATTTAATAGGGCTTCCTTAGTTGTTGTTGTTGCCGTCGATGGTGACGCCAGGAGGTATAACAACAATCTTGAGAACACCAAATTGTACATCCCAAGCGATGGTGTGGCTCGAAACTAAAGGTACAGCAGAAGGAGGACTTTTGATGCTTCCCATGTAGATTCGACCGCTCTCATCGTGCTCATACACGTTCTTGATCTCAGCTTTGAATGCGATTTCTTTTTCATTAGCAAACACATCTACATCATCATCCCCATTAACACCTGGCAAGTCCACTGCAAAGTAAATCGCTCCTTTCACATTTGGAGCCCCAAACATTGCTCCTTTGCGACCTTTCACCAGATAAGGATTATCCTCCAAACGTATTCCGGATTGACCTGTCAAAAATAGAGAGTATTTACAACAATGATGCAGCTAGCAAAGATGGTGACTTTGGAGAGGAATGGATCGAACCTGTAAAAGTAGGCACAGTGAGAGTACACTTGTTGCTCTGTTGATCCTTGTTCACCTTAACCCTCGAGACAATCATCCTCAAAACTCCATCTTTCATTTTGGCATCGACGCCTGTGATCTCGCAGCAGTCACAGCCTAGACCGGCGGTTCCAGAGTACTCACGCCCACCAGCTACTTTTTCAACGGGAGTTTCGCCGGAGAAAATCACAACCTTTTGTCTGACGGCGTCAACTCTATGGCGAACAGCGTCGTCTGGAACACCAGGCAAGTCGACACGCACATAGAGATTGTCATTCTCCAGAACCTTCACTTCAACGAAACCCTTTGGTCCCGCTTTCTGGAACTGATTGTTCGTAGCGTAGAATCCCTCTGTATCAGCACAAAATTGAAAAATAGCAAAACGTCAAAACTTGAGACTTTAATGCTTAAGAAATAGAAAAAATGAAAAAAGTATACAGAGAACCAAGGAAGACACCAGTTATTAAAGATCTAAAATAACTAACTCTCTATCAGCTTCATTTTCATGATAATTAAAAAAATATTTCTTTTCATGAACTATTCCAGCACAAAAAAATGTAAATCTTTGTACCAAGTTCATGTTATAGATATTGTTTACCACTTCACCAGAAAAAAGACACAACCTTTTAAAAAGAAGAAAAAACACATTTTTTCGTGAGAACCCACAATTTTTCAGAAGAAAACTAGCTATATATGTTGTTAAAAGAAAAGAGAAAGAAGAGAAACCTCGAGAGAAAGGAATTCTGGAGCTGTCAATGCATTTTACCGTTGTCTCATCCATTATCTCTCTTTTTTCTCTCTCTATGTTTTGCGTAAAAATGGCGTTTTGATTTTGCTAATGATAAATATAGACGAAGCAGGACAGAGGTATAGCACCGTCTCTGACGTGGGACTCTCAAGCTGGCTCATTTCACATTCACATGGAAGTTTGACTGGTCTTGCCTACGTCACTCACCTCATCTTTTAATCTTTTAACCACAAGTAAATGTAAAAAAGAAACTTGCTTTCCCTCGCGGAGCTCTTTTTTACGGTAGAGAACAAGCCGACGTCACCAAGTCTATGAGCTGTGCCATGCTTTTCCTCATTTCGTTCTTAATACGACAAAAATACTGCTAAAGTAAAACTGTATGCACGCCACTCTTTTCAATTTTCAAAATCTTTTTTACAGTAATACGGAAGGAGACGCTGACGTCAGCAATCTTCAAGCTCAAAACCATGATTTTTTTAGTGTCTATCCTATTAAAAAAGTTTCTTCTTTTCTTCAAAAACGTATCATATATCTAGGCGCTTCCATTAATATTGTTCAAAATTTCTTATTTTTAGGTTGATCATGGCAAAGATGTATATTCTGATCGATTAGCTAACTTAATGTAAGATTAAACAAAACAAAGAAAGCTCACAACTTTTTTCATTATTGAGATGATATAGTCATGATATAGAAGCAGGAGCGTACTTTAAAGTCTTAAACCATAAAAGATAAACATAAAGCTCAGCTGCATCAAAGTCATGGATATATAGAGACGCTAGCTAAATCATCCTATTCGAGAAACGTTCGATGATCTTCTCAACGACATCAATGGAGGCGTTTGTTCCGGGGATCTTAGGGACGGTGATCCACAGCACTCCATTGATCAGCTTAACCTTTGCTTTCTTGACGTCGTAAGTCTCAGGGTTGAACACCATGGACCCTCCGTATTTGCGTCCCGAGTTTTCGTACTCGGCCATGGCTGGTTCGTCGGCGAAGAAGTGGATGTTGTTGGCGTCGATCCAGTAGTCGAGGCCAGACTCGGGACACCCAGGCATGTCCACTCTCCACACGCACGCTTTCTTCGTCTCCGACACTTCGTACACCGCCTGGCTCCCACTTTTCAAGAATGGGTTCCTCGCTACATACACATACACAAATCAGCAACTATCACGTGATTTTAACCTAGTAGAAAGAGAGATTTGACCTAAAGATTCGATTTTTATGAGAAATAACAGTACTGAAAGATGAAAACTTACGTTTAGTCGGAGAGCTCTTCTTCTCGCTGGAGCTGCCTGCGTTCAATTCCATTTTCTGACTCATTTCTCAAAACGACGTTCTTTTTTTTGTAAGGAAGCTTTAGTGAGAAAGTCGCTCTGCTCTACTTGCTATTTATAGACGAGGGAGGACTATAGGTTTTGGAAAGGCCTGGACTGACCTATCATTAGGCCCATTAATCGGCCCAATCAGTGTACTAAAATTCGAAACTGCTTTTGATTTGGTGATATTCAGGAAGTAGGTTACATTATTTAATTCCTTACATTCTCTGTACACATTGCTATTAATAAGTTGCTTACTGAAAATCATTGATTCATCTGATTAAAAGCCTCTGGTCCAGCAACTTTCTCGTACAATGTTTTCCTTTAATAATCTTATAAAAAACACATCCGAGCTTCTTTCATTGCGTGGCCATGTATAGAAATAGATTCATACAAGTACTAGTAATTAATACTTTGGTTGGTCTGTGTTACCTAATAATACAGAGCAGCAGCAGAGTAATCTCAAGCAAAACATGATACAACTCTAAGCTTTGGAATGACAAAAATTCAAAAAAAAAGCTAAGCAATGATGTGGCTTGAAGGAGCTTCAGAGTGTTGTGAGACGATACAAGTTCGGCAAGTAGGACAGGAGGAGTGGGAAGAGAGCCATTTGTGGATACACTTGACATGAAAGCCATGTTGACATCTCTCCAGCACTTGGATGCTCTCTCCTTGTTCGAATTCCGACAAGCAAATGGCACACTCTGCTTCAGCTCCCGCTAGCTCAAGGTCGGATGTGTAGACAAGCGTAGGAGTTGGTACGGCGGATGAAGCAGCTGCCTCAGGGTCAGGCTTCTGGTCGTCATTAGTCTCGAGGGTTGGCCGGAGAAAGCAACGGACTGCAGCGTAGAGGGAGAGAGCACATATGAGAGCAGAGGAGAGAAGGATGAGGAGGACTGATGCGTTGGCTGTGAAGTCAGAAGAGTTGGAGTAAGGCTTCCATCTGCAACTATGGGAGTTACATGTTGGAGTTGCAGAGGACAATGGTGAAGCTACTTCTTCTACTAGTAAACGCATCTTTATTGTGTTTGTTTGTGCTTTGAGAGAGCCTCGTCTTTATAGAGGAGGAGGAGTGTAGGGACAATGGTAGCGATTCCAGTGAAGTCTTGAAGCTGTGAGAGAGTGTTTGAGGGATTAGGATGGTTTCGTCTCTATTTTGAGGACTGTAACTCTCGCTTCTCTCTCTTTTGGTCCACTTCACATAAATGGATATAATTGTGATGGATGATGGATTGCTTTCCTTGTCCTGTGGCTTATCACCATCCACATGTTTGCCACACGTCGGCCTCACACTACGTTGCCTACATTCTAGGCAAATTGCTCTCTTTTTTAATACGTTTTCATGTTTGAATTTGTCAATATTTGGATTTAGAAAAAAGGGAGAAAGACAAGAACAAAATACACTTCATTGTTTCTTTGTCTCTTTATAACACTCAAGTTTACATCTTTTCTTTAAGATAAAAAGAAGCAAAACCCCAAATTAGAAAAAAGGGTGAAAAGAAAGGCTATAACAACAATCAAAATAGTAAAAAAGTAAAGAAAAGCTTTAAGCTTTTTGGAACCAATAATTTTTTAACTTTTTATATAATTTTTTCCTCTTCTAAAAACTCTCTTCTGCAATCATCTGATCTCCACGGTATAGATTTCTCACTTCTCTAAGCTGCAATTCCTGCAACAACACCATTTTCATCATATGAGTTCATCAGATTTTCTACAGATGTTCAAGTTCTCAGATCAAAAAGGTGTTCACTATTCATACCTCCATTTGGTTGCCTGTTGAGGTATCCAGCTGGTCCTCTAGACATGAAGTCCAATGCTCCCATTCCCAATCCTTCCTCTGCCTTTGCAGGCAGCGAAAGCCACATTGAGTCGCTGTACAGAGAGTCTGCCTCCAAGCTGCTTGAGCCGCTGCTGTAACCACCAACATGAACTCCTCTCATTGCCTCTAATCCTACGCCTCCTCTCTCACCGTGGTAGCTACTACGTGCACGTGCAGCTGTTCCCCAGTTGTCTCCGATGCTGCCTAGTGAAGAAGACATTCCAGAGTTTCCATTGAAGCTGCTTCTTGATATCGGAGAGTTTGACCTGTAACCAAGACCACCATTTCCCCATAGATGGTTCCCCACGCTAGCTCCTCCCGACTCGATCTGGTTACCATACCTGCTGAGACTCGCAGCATACCCAGGGCTAAAGGGTCGTCCAAAGCCTCCACTGGAACCACTGGATCCGTAGTTCTGAGTCTGGTTAGGCTCAAAATTCAGCTCGATTCCGTATCCATGTCCAAACGGTGAGAATCCGCCCCTATTACCTACTGCTGGACTGTACCTAACTTCAGGCTTTACTCCATAGGCGGAGATTGGACTCGGGCTGAATCCTTGGGTGTACTCGTTCAGCAATGAAGTGATTCTACTAGTGCCAAAGCTATTTACATTCATTTGGTTCCGCATTGTGTTGAGAGCCATTTCCTTGGGAACAGCCAGTTTGACCTCCACCATCTTACCATTGAGTTCGTGGAATGTCTTCTGCAGCACTTTGTCAACAGCGTCCTCAGAGTCATATGAGATGAACCCAAAGCCTCTAGGCCTCTGGGTTCTGTGGTCATACATGACCACAACATCAGTGATGATCCCAAACTGAGCAAAATACTTTTTGAACTCAGCCTCTGTGACTGAGGATGCCAAACCTCCCACAAAGATCTTCTTGGTGTTTGATGGGCCAGGTGATCCCTGAAGGCTGCTGTTACTTTTGTTCAATACTGTGTGATCATCTCTTGGAACTGCCTTCTTTGCCTCGACCTGTGATCATGGAGAAAATCAACACACAGCACAAGTGAAAGAAAGCAGTTCTTTGAACATGAGAATATAGCAAATAAGGGAGAGCAGCCGAGTTAGATTAAGCACTACCAAGAAACGATCCAAGTTTAACATTTTGCTTACGGTGCTTGTAAAGAAAAGAGTGTAGTAACTAAAAGAGGAATGAATAATAGGTTTGCTTAGAGAAGCAGCAACCTCAAAATGAATAAGGAAGCAAGCAAAGATTGGAAATGGAAGCAATGTATGTAAGTAAGTATCTAGTAGATGTTGTTGGGTTAAGAGGAGGAAACTCACAATTTTGCCATCGATAATGTGTTTGAGCAAAACGACTCTCTCAGCAACATTAGGATGAGCAAAGACAACAAAACCAAAGCCACGAGCACGACCAGTGGCTCGATCTTTCATGATGACAGCCTCTAAGACCTCACCAAAACTCTGAAAATAGTCACGGAGACGATCTTCGC
>OVAQ01000847.1:0-24064 GCA_900406345.1 Erysimum cheiri | reverse complement strand
AAAAAGAGCAGATGGGTCGTGATCGGATTCCGTAAAACCGATCGACCCACGATCCTGGATTCCTGCAAACAAAAACAAAAACACCCAATGAATCAGAAGAAGAAGAACAGAGAAGAAGAAAGAAGATAGAGAGAATCTATGAATACCGAAAATGAAGAAACGGAGAAAGAGGAAAAAAAAGAGATTGAAATCTGTGAGATTTGGGGAAGCAAGGTTTTTATTAAGAGGGCGAGAGGCCCTCCTTCTCTCCTCTCTCTCTCTCTCTCTTTTCTGATTATCGTCCAAAATTTAGTCTTTTTATTTGGGCGAAAATGGATGGAACAAAAAACAAATGGAGCTGCTCTCTGAAGAAAAAAGGGAAACTCTTTCTTACGTTTTGTTTTTATATGGAATGTTTGGCTCTATCCTCTCTCTTCTCACGACGATGGCTTTTCCTTCCTCTCTCCCGTAATCATCATTTTTAATTTTATTATTAACCGACGCTTTCTAGTTTGTAGTACCAATATCTACCCCTTAAAGTTAAAAATCTATCATTAATTTCAAACTTGGTTAATCCTGATTTCGGATTTTCAACCAAGTGCAATGTTATGTATCTATGCTTCGTTGCAACATGTGTGATTTAAGAGACAATCATAATTTGATTCACATCAAATCAAAATGGCATGAGATTTTATTAAAAAGCCTTTGGGAATCATCAAAGTGGGCAGGAACATGGGGAATGGTTGATGACGATAAAGATTGCCATCCCACAATTTTTATGTCCCTTCGTTTCCTTTCAATTATACTATTACATTAGTTTATTACTATTAATTATATTCATGGCCAGCCAAGTGGAAGATGTTTCAAGTACACAAGGCATTACTTGTGCTTCTCCATCCAAATTATTTATTACCAACTTTCATACCCTTACTTTTCTTCATTATATTAATCACTTTTTTGCCGTCCAATTATTCACACTTTTTATAAGAGAAAAAAAAACCATCATGTTATGTCGGTTTTACTAATCACTAAATTACATATATTAAAAATAGTAAATCATAAATAAATACATCTATTGTTGATATGTAATTTTTACAAGTCAAAATGTCAAATATTAGACCGTTGACAATATATACTAGAGGTTTTCATCATATAAATCAGTATCTTCTTATTCTATAACATATTGCCAGCTTTTTACATACATTGGTCTATGCTTTACTTCATTTTTATTTGCAACATTAATCCCGAGTTTAATAATTCGGATCACCTACTATGGATTCATAGACAAGGTGTATTAATTCATTCAAAGCGTGACATCAAACGTTAGACACATGGAGATGGAATATTGTCCACTAACCATAATAGTAATAGGCTTATATCTCTTGTATTAAAGTTTCTTCTATTAATACCTCATGCTGCAAGATTAAGCAGCCTTACTAAATCGGGAATTAAAGGTTTATAATGGCCATAATTAGAAATGAGCAGGAGAATTGTATGCCACAAACTTTGTTGGGCCTACAAGATGATTGGAAAGAAGACGTAACGCCGCATTATTAAAGTCATTTCAAAAAGGCCTATAGACCCATTTTATAAAGGCCCAATGATTTTTTCGGCCTAGTAGGTGTTCTCTCTGCTCTCTGCTCTCTGCTCTCTGCTCCTCTATCATTCTCCCGCTTCAGAGGAATCAGACCTAGAAATCTTTACTCGCATAGTCGCAGGTATAGCCTCAATAGCTCTCGACCTGTGTGGTTTCTAACTGGAATTTCAAATTTGGAATTCGGTGTATAAAGTCTCAATTTTTATAAGCTTGAATTTGATTCCTTCCATATCAGTGATGGTGTTCCCACAACGATGAGTAAAGCTTGAAACATTAGTTTTCACCGGAGGGTTTATCTTTAAAAGCTGAGAGTTGATTGGAAATTCGTTCACTTAGATTGATTTCTTCATGTTTGTTTCAGATGTATTGCATTAAGAGCTCAATCCTGCAACACTTGAGACTGAGAGTCTCTGTCAGACCCAGTTTGCATCATCCGAGCGATAATGTTTTCAAGAGTATTGGTAATATGAATTTCACATCCGCAGCAGCTGCAGATGGAGGCCAAGATCAAATCCTGAGCAGGGTTATTGAACTGGTGAAGAAATACGACAAAACCAACACTTCTAAGGTAATACTGATGCTGCTATTACTTTGTGTGTTGTGGTTAGTGAAAAGGTTGTTTGTAACTAACACGCCTTAGTCACAGGTTACTGAAAGGGCTGATTTTCAGAAGGATTTGTCGCTGGACAGCTTAGACAAGGTGGAGCTAGTCATGGCTATTGAAGAAGAATTCTCGATTGAGATCCCTGAAGAAAAAGCAGATAAGCTTACTTGTTGTGGTGATGTTGCAACATACATACTCTCTGAAACTCACCCCAAAGCGTCCGAGTCCTGAGTTTTATCCCAGCCTTTCAGTCTTGTCTTCAATGTTCAAGTTAATGCAAGTTTGGAGACATGCTTTGTGTCTTATTGTCTTTGCTTAAGCAAATTTGATTTTGGGTTAGTGCTGCTAAACATTTCATCTGATACATATATATTCTAATGCGATCACACTACTTTTGTACCAAAAACATGAGAGCCTTTATACACATGACGCAAACAGCATATGTTCTTACAGTGAACATGAAAGACAATGTAGAGAGACTCTCGCTTTTGTGACTGAAGCGCCAGCTAACAAACGAGGATCATAAAAACAAATGCTTTTCACATGATGGAACTTGAAGAAATCTGCTGTTTCTGTTCAAATCTTTTGTTGAAATGTTGACACCAGGAGCTTGCTATGATCTTGAACTGTAGCCCTGTAACCTGATATTCCCTGAGGTGTAGACACGGAAGCCATTGGTAGAGGAAACGAGTTTGATACGTTTGTGTATATTGGTAGAAGTGTGGTAGCATCTATAAGGCTTAGGCACATGTACTGGCTTGATGAAACATGTGTTTTCAAGGTCTGGAATCGCGTGGAGTTGGGAGGGAAGATTGATTTCAAACTCTCCCAATTCATCAGTAACACCCTTAATCCATTTGGACCTCCTTTTGGATCCAGTTTGGCACTTGATGGCAACAGTGGCACCTGTGAGGATCATGTAAGTACTCGGATGAAACACAAAAAGCATGAAGAATAGGTAGAGAGAAATAAATACCTGGAATAGCGATGGAGTGAAGGCGAGGACGTGAAGTGTCGCAAATAAGAGATCCTGTGATGATCACAGAGGAGAGTTTCTGTTCACCGTAGCCAGCCATCTCCACCATCTCCGTTCTGGTCCATATATTCGCAAATGATCGGTTGAACAAGAAGAAGAAGATTAAGAAGAAGCAACGGAGGATGAGGAAGCTTCCCATTTTAAAAAACAGAGAAAGAGGTTTCTTTTGTCTTTGTCTCAATATGAATACGTTTGTTTCTTTCTTTAAGAAATGGGAATAGCATGAATGAATATATATATATATTGTATTACAAGAAGCTAAAGAAGAGGAAGAGACCCTTTGCGTGGCTTCAGGTCACAGCTCTATACGGCACCCTCTCTTCTTACCTTGTAACCTTTTCATTTTTAATTGTATACTTTTCTATATATATATATAAAAAACTAATTCATGGCTGACTTTGAAATGATAGGGTCAATTTAGAGCTGAATCTTGGAAATGAATCAATGAAGCGAGAGAGAGAAAGAGAGACGGCACTTGGAAGCAATTACTGAGTGGTTCGCCTACTCTTTCACTCGTATAAGTATTTATTAAATTTGGTGCAACGTTTGTATGTAATGTGACGTTTCTCCTTTTCTTTATTAATTTGTCTAAGCTACATTTGGAGTAGTCATGCAGGAACCAAAAGAATCAAGCCTAACCCCAACTATACTCTCTCTCACCCACATTTCTGCTTTGAACAAAAAACACAACATAGGTTAACTTTCGTGGATTTGGTCGTCGCAACGTGGCGTCACACACATCTATAGTAGATGGAGTCAGCAGTCAGCAGTCAGCACTATGCCTTGTGTTTAGGGTTTTGTTGACCAAACCACACCTTTCTCAAGTCAATGAAAAGAGAAGGAAAAGAGTGTGGGCTAAAAGAAAAGAAGCCTAGACATAAACAACATATTCATCACCTTTAATGGGTCGTTAAGTTTGATAACTGATTATATTTTCGGCCCATTAGGATTCCAGGTAGACAACCATTAGTTATGTCATTAAGAGCTTAATACAGCTGGAAGCTGGTGATTATGGTCAATTAATCACACGCTTAGAAAAGTGACGATGGTTGGGCCCATAGGGGAAGATCGAGACCGTCAAAAGTGGGCAAAACTGGATCCTTTTTTACCAACAGCTGTCTGATCTGATTGGTCGATGCAGTTTGATGGCTATGAACCCCACCACAGACCACACCCTCATGATCCAACCCAATTCCCTCTTAATCAGAAAAACAAAAAAACAGAAAAAAAAGTGAAAATTGACCCAAGGGGTCGTTGAGTGGCAGTTACCCTCTGTCTCCCTAACGCCTTCATCTACGCTCTGTGTCTTCCACGCGCTCTCTTTCTCTCTTCTACGTGTTGGCCACGCTCCTCTTCTTGCGCGTCGCCTCCAGACAAAAGGTGGGCCGGGTCCACTAACGGTCCACAACACGTGGCAGAGTATTAAAGGGCTATTTATCACTCAAACAAGATCATTCCAATCCGACGGTTGAGCACGTATCCAGTTGTCAGAATCTTATCAGAAAATGGACGGTTCTCATGAGGTCACGTGTCACGTGAACAAAAGTGGTGCATCCTCGCTTTATATAAACGCCGGCGACTCCTTCGCCACTGTGTACAAATCTCAGCCGACACTTACGATTCACACCCGCTTTTACTCTTTCTAAAACCCTAATTTCTCGATTCAGTCTTCCCAGTCAAGTCAACCACCGCTCGAATTCGATTTGAATCAATAATGATTTGAAAAGAGTAAAGTTTCAGTCTTTTTGATCTCTTGTGATTTTCAGAAATGGGGGATTCCGACAGGGATTCCGGTGGAGGGCAAAACGGGAACAACCAGAACGGACAGTCCTCGCTGTCTCCCAGAGAGCAAGACAGGTTCTTGCCGATCGCTAACGTGAGCCGGATCATGAAGAAGGCCTTGCCCGCCAACGCCAAGATCTCCAAAGATGCCAAAGAGACGATGCAGGAGTGTGTCTCCGAGTTCATCAGTTTCGTCACCGGAGAAGCGTCCGATAAGTGTCAGAAGGAGAAGAGGAAGACCATCAACGGCGATGATTTGCTATGGGCTATGACCACTCTAGGGTTTGAGGATTATGTTGAGCCATTGAAAGTTTACTTGCAGAGGTTCAGGGAGATCGAAGGGGAAAGGACTGGGCTGGGGAGGCCACAGACTGCTGGTGAGGCCGGGGAGCATCAGAGAGATGCTGTCGGCGATGGCGGTGGGTTCTACGGTGGTGGTGGGGTGCAGTATCACCAACATCATCAGTTTCTTCACCAGCAGAACCATATGTATGGAGCCACAGGTGGCGGTAGCAACAGTGGAGGTGGAGCTGCCTCCGGTAGGACAAGGACTTAAAAGATTGGTGAAGTGGATCTCTGTATATAAATACATAAATACATAAATGTATACACATGCCTATTTTTACGACCCATAAAAATTCGTAATATCCATGTATAACTACTAGGTATCATGCGATAGAACGAACATTGGTGTTGGTGATGTAAAATCAGATGTGCATTAAGGGTTTAGATTTTGCGGCTGTGTAAAGAGGATCAAGTGTGTTTGTCGAACAATAGGATTCGCAAACGAATCTGCTTCATTTAATCTTGTATGTAACTTAAGCCATTGTATTGGATTTGGATCGCATTGAATGCAAATGTTTTCATTTTGGATGGTTTGATGTTTTGGTGAGAGCTAGATAGAAGTACATGTCAAAATGCTTATATAGAGCAAACTAGAAAAGGCAGCAATGAAACCAGCTTCGTTAGAATCTGGGAGACTACTTTGATTATTGAGATAGAAGGTCAATGGCGGGAATGCAAGTCGCGGGTGTTGTAGTACAAGTTGCCTTGTTGATCAGGTGCTGAGACGCGGAGAGGAGTGAAGCCTTCGTAGACTCCGTTGGTTTTAGCAGAGCAAATGTCTGTCATATACCTCAACAGCTCATGATTCTGTACAAATGGTTGCTTTGTGTATTCCTCCCATGGCATCCACTACAGAGATTTGCCATTTTCAGGAAGAGTAAGAGGTTTGTGAGTGTTGGTGTATAAGACTGGACAGTCGTTGAAGTGGGGAGGAAAATATGTTACCTGAGCTGCCTCAATCTCTGACTCCTGTGCAATGATCTCCAAAGAAAGGGGCTTTAACATACACACGAAGAACAAATCTGACTTCTCAAAGAAAGCTTTGTGTGACTGTCTGCCAGAATTTAAAACAGATGATGGTCAGTTATGTTGCAATATAGGATATGATGCGGTTGAAGTTGGAGTTGCAACCTGAACGCCAAAATTTGTACGAATTCGGTATCCACCTGAAAACATAAGGTCCAGAGAATAGTGGGATTAGCTCTTGGTCTCATGTAAACTGTAAAGACAAGAGTGAAAAGTTGATGCATGAAGAAGGCAGGCTTACTCCGGTCTCTTCTTTCACCTCTCTGACTGAGCCATCATGGATGTCTTCACCCTGAGTCAACACAAACAAAAAAAGGTGCATCAGAGAGCTGTATCTAACAATGTAATGAGTTTTAATAAGAAGCAGCACCTCATTGACTACTCCAGTGGGTAACTTCCAGAAACCTAGGCCTCGAAATCTTCCAGTCTTCTCTTGAACCACCAGCACCTTTGGATTCAAATAGAGAAACAGAGATGTGATCCATTGTTGGAGGTGTTCCAAAAAGAAACACACTGAAAAAATATCATCTCACCGCACCTCTTTGTTGTGGTTGATGACAAAGGCACCTATGCCAACACGGTGAGATGCATTGGCAGGAAGGGTATGGTTTTCTTTGGGAATCCAATAGACAAGCATCAAGTAGTCTTTCTCTGCGTGATGAAACCAGAATCCCTCCTACACATAAGACACAACCAGTCTTTAACATGAAGAATCTCCTCCGAACAATTAACAAATAGGGTTGCAGGATTAACATCAAGAAACATCACCTTAACAGCAGATTCAGCAAGACCGATAAGCTGCTTAGGCAATTTGATCCACACTCCTTTCTTGCCCTACAAAAAGCAAAAAGCACACACATTTGGATAGTGTAGCGGAAAAGTTGAATACAGTGTTTCCATTCTTTCTTTTTCCCGGAAAAGAAAATACACTTTCTTTGCAGCACAGTAAAACAGAGTCTCTGGCCCGCATTAAAAAACAATAATTTTCAACAGAATAGTGACATCAACACTTTAACACCCCCAACTTTTTCAATGATTCTATGTAACACAAATCGGTATAATCTCGAATTCCTTACCCGCAAGAATGATATTTTTATATGTTCATTGGTTTTGATCTATATATCCTCCAATCAGATCAAATCTAAGAAAGAGGAAAAAAGGGAAGAAGGAAGAGAGAACCTGAAGGGTCCAGTTAGAGAGAGAGGCTCGGAGAAGGGTCGAGAAGGCAGAAGCGTCCATGGGATGAGTCATCTCCGTCATCACGCCACCGTACTTGTCATTGACAGCCGGCAGCAGTGTTGCCTCGTCGCCGGACATGGGGTTGCTGGAGGAAGAAGCGGACATGGATCTGTTTCTTGTGGTGGAGCAACTGTGAAACGCAGAGAAGCCATCAGCCGGAAAATGCAGAAATTGGGGAAAACGCAGACGACCCGCATTTTTATGAGTCAACAATTTGATTAAAGCATGGCTTTTCGCCAAACGGCAACTCATTGTTAGATAACAAAACACACAACTTTAAAAAACTCAACGACACACACAAAGATACCATACAAAAATCTAATGGATTAGTTTATTAAAAATGGATCACTCTTTTAAAGGATTGAGCGTACAACACCTTTGTTTTTTTCTTCTTCTTTCACAAATGCACTTTCCACAACGTATGAATGGAATAATACAGTATAAAAAAGGAAAGGAAGGAACAATCTACCTCTTTATATACTAAAATTTGTAAATAAAAATTATATCTTTAACCCAAGACATCAAAATTTCGATCCTTTCTGTTTAAAGACTAATCAGGTCAAAAGCTAATACGCGGAATAGTTTCTGGATTGTATGACACGCTTTTCTTCTACAATTATTTCTCAGATCAATGACACAAAAACCCACGCAAGGGGTAAAGATACAAACCCACGCAGGGGATAGACAACTCCTCACTAATAACGTTTCATTATTTCTAGCTTCCCTTTTTTCTTTGTGATTTGAAAGGAAGAAAATGTGTCGGTATCTCCGCGGCTTTCGCTGCGCCACACAGGCCACAAGTGTTTTTGCCTTTACAAGAAACTAGTGGCAAGATACAAATTACTAAACATATCCGGGTCGGGTCGGGTCGTAGAACGGATAAGAAAAAGGACACAAGTGAGGATAATAAAACGGAGGTTATGTTGGTCTTATGAGGGCATAACGGTAAATATATAGTTTTTTACCCTTTGAACTGCTTTTACTTGGCCACTTCTCTCCTTTCACGCCGCCCATTTTATTTTTTACCTTTCCGAAATGGAACTTCTCGCCGGCGACTGTCGGAAACCAGTCGGCGATGACTTCGGTGGAGACGTTGGCCCATTCGATGGCTCAGACGGTGGTTGCGACTGGATGTACCGTCAATCAGGTTCTCACGGCAACGACGACGCTTTGGCGACGCTCGCAGACTTGGCTTCGCCTCCTCAGAAACTCAAACCCATCAGGTGTGGCGTTAAGCCTCCTTCTTCCGAGGATCGACATCCTCTTGATATTCTCGCCGGAACCCTTGATAGGCTGCCGGAGATGGGCTTTCTTGGAGACGGCTGCTTCGAGGCTCCCTTGGGATCGAAGATTGCTGACGTCGAGCAAAGTGGTCAATTGACTCGTGGCTTTGCAAAGGATGATCCTCCTCCCCTCCAAATGGACTTTCAACCTCGAAATCGCGTCTCTTGGGATGCTTTCTCTCTCAGGTTAAGCTATTCACCACTCAATTATTATTCCTTTTAAAAATGTGAGCTTTTCTTCAACTTTCGATCTGTTAGTTACTGTCAAAACTTTTCTATTATTAAGGCTCTAATTTTTTCACGTTTACTAGAACCTTGTTTGTTTGGTACACCTAAACACATTCTCTTCCTCTTGAGGTTGCTCTATATACTTCAGCTTGCGGTACCATTTGACATTAGATTGGTTAACTGATGCTTCTTTGAACATCTCAGCTTAAAGCATTATACTTTGTAGATAGCAGTCAGATTGATTTGGCGTCACTACAACCTTTTACAGCGTTGGCTTATTTGATTCTGAGTAATGTTTATACCACTTGGAAGCAGTGTTTGTCTATAGATTGTTCTTGGATTCTGGGGCCTGTTAGGATTATTGCTTCTTAGATAAGGAAATCGTGTTGGAAGCTTTGAGTTTTGACACGCACTTCCAATTGATTATTGCAGCTCCTCTGTTGATAGCGATAGTGACTCTTCCCCAGACGTCCGCAAGACCGTCACTGGTAAAAGAAAGCGGAAAACAAGGGTAAAGCTGGAGCATTTCTTGGAGAAGCTGGTGGGGAGTATGATGAAGCGGCAGGAGAAGATGCATAACCAGTTGATTAAGGTGATCGAGAAGATGGAAGGCGAGAGAATACGCCGTGAGGAAGCTTGGAGGCAACAGGAAATTGAGAGGATGAAACAGAATGAAGAGGCACGGAAGCAAGAGATGGCACGCAGCTTGTCTCTCATCTCTTTCATCAAAACTGTTATTGGTGACGAGATCGAGATCCCTCAACCCTCTGAATTCCCGCAACCACTCCAGCAGATTCGTCCCGAACAATGTGAAGACGAGAAATGTGAATCCGCTCAGACACAAAGGGAGATAAAGTTTAGGTATTCAAGCAGCAGCGGAAGCGGCAGAAGGTGGCCGCCAGAGGAAGTGCAGGCATTGATAAGTACAAGAAGCGATGTGGAAGACAAGACGGGGATCAACAAGGGTGCGATTTGGGACGAGATATCAGCAAGAATGAAGGAAAGAGGGTACGAAAGATCTGCTAAAAAGTGTAAGGAGAAGTGGGAGAACATGAACAAGTACTACAAGAGAGTGATGGAAGGTGGGAGGAAACAGCCTGAGCACAGCAAGACTCGCTCATACTTTCAGAAACTTGGAGATTTGTACAAGACCAATTCCTCGGGAGATAGGGAAGATTGAAGGTTCGAGTGAAAGACTTTTAAAACTAGGTTTTTGGCACGCAACACGGAAACTTGTAGATGATTTCTCCACGTTTAATTTAAATTTTGGTGTAGTTTTAATTTAACTCTACGATTCTGTATTTGTATGGTGTTTGAGTTTAGAAGGTTCGAATAAAAAACAAATACGTTGGTGGATTTTGTAACGGCTAAAGGAGACGAGAAGGATCCTCGGGCACATCGACTATGGCTGCCACGTTGTGGAACTTGTGAGGTCTGAAATTACAAATGCTGACACTTGCTAAACTATAGCTTTATTCCAATTACTCTTTGCTCTCTCTCATTCCCTTCTTTCCTTCATAATTTCGGGCATTGATTAATATTTATATATATTCACAAACACCAAGTCGTGAATTTTGGAACAAAGATATGGAACGTGGAGGCTTCCATGGCTACCGCAAGCTATCCGTCAACAACACCACTCCTGCACCACCAGGTAGTGCTATTCTACATATCCCTCTTTTACAGGCTTCTTCATTCAGTTGCATGCGAAACCATTCTCTGATCTTTTCTGCAATCCCTCCATTGTCATGTCTGTAATATTTTCATGCCAACAGTGAATGAAATAGCTTGTCAATCTCATAAACCAGTGTGCTAACGGCGCATGCAGACGTCATAGAAGCTCAAACTGTTAGCAATGAAAACAATTAGCAAAACGATTACGCACTAAAAACTCCCATTTTTCTTATTTTTGTTGGGATTACCAGCGAATTTTCTGATGGCAGAGGGCAGTATGCGTCCCCCAGAATTCAACCAGCCTAACAAATCCAGTAATGGTGGTGAAGAGGAGTGCACGGTGAGGGAGCAAGACAGGTTCATGCCTATTGCCAACGTGATACGGATCATGCGGAAGATCTTACCTGCTCACGCCAAGATCTCAGACGACTCCAAGGAGACCATCCAAGAGTGTGTCTCGGAGTACATCAGCTTCATAACAGGGGAGGCTAATGAGCGGTGCCAGCGGGAACAGCGCAAGACCATCACTGCCGAGGACGTCTTGTGGGCAATGAGCAAGCTCGGTTTTGATGACTACATCGAACCACTCACGTTGTACCTCCACCGCTACAGAGAGTTGGAGGGTGAAAGAGGGGTTAGCTGCGGTGCTGGATCTGTTAGTATGACCAATGGCTTGGTGGTCAAGAGGCCTAATGGGACCATGGCTGAGTATGGAGCCTACGGGCCTATGCCAGGGATTCACATGGCGCAGTACCATTATCGTCATCAGAATGGATTTGTTTTCAGTGGTAACGAACCTAACTCTAAGATGAGTGGTTCATCTTCAGCAGCAAGTGGCGCCAGGGTTGAACTATTTCCGACTCAACAACAAAAGTACTGAGAACAATGGCTAATAACGTAGACAGCTGACAGAGCGACAGTCATAACTGTTAGTAGGCGCAAGTTGTAGCTTATGAATTCAAGTTTAAGCGAAAAAAATTATGCTTTTCCTTTGTTTTGTCATCTAGTTGAAAGAACATCATGTTTTTCATCAGATCTGTCTTGTGGTAAAGTGTGTTAATAAAGCATTAGGCTTTTAAACCGCATGCATGTGATCTTTAATATATGAATTGACGGTGAAAAATTCGTAATACGTCTTGACTCAACATATAAAAGGACCTAAACATTCCAGATTCCAATTCTCAGCTACAGAAATCAGTGTTAAACGGATATAGAAACAACTCTCATATGCATAATCTGCATTCATCTAGCTACTACTTTCGAGAGGAACTTCAACGCATACCTTTTTCCTCTCCAGAAGATCATGTTTGTCTTCACTCTCGTCCGCATCAGCCTCTTCCTCCTGATGCTCTTCAGAAAGAGGTTCCAATTTGGAAGAATCAACAGGATCAAGTCCGGTTCTTTTCCTCTGAGGAATGACAGTGAAGAAGGCTGTTTTCCAGTCCCTAGTCTCCAGAAACTTGACGAGTATCTCCAAAACTTGGTTCACAGTGAGAACCTAAATCAATAAAAAGCAAATCTTACATTAAGAAAGTATAGGCAACAAAGCAGCAAGCGGCATTGGAGCTCAATGTGTTAGAAAAAGAGAGGACTTTTGTACCCAAATGAGACAATTGAAGTGGCCTTTTAGTTACCTGAGAACTTGACATTTTCATATACTCTCCAATGGGAAGCTTAGCTGTTTTAATGCCTTGTTCTTGTGCCTTGGTCATGGTGATCCCTTTGAATCGGTTTCGATCCACTAAGCCACCGATAATGTAGATATGGTTGGGGTCAAGATCATCCAAAACAGTTTCAGAGTCAGCCGTAAGGTAGACCAAATTATCTTTCTGATCAGCCATGGCCTCAATGTAACACTTGCTTTCCTTCTCTATGAACCATTTGTCAAAACCAGGAAGCTTGTCAAGCTCAGTACTCATCTTCCCTTGGACTCCTGTAAGCCATAGATGACAAGGTGAGGTGCTTCTCCCATTGACCGCATAGCAATACATAATCTGCTGAACGAGGCTTGAGATCTCAGAGTCGGACATGAGATGAGCAAAATCAACATCTACGACGATCTTTTGACCCATTTGTTTGGCTCGATTAAGCCGCTCCATCTTCTTCTCTTTCTCCTCTGATCTCTTCTCCATTCTCTCCTTCCGGAGACTCTTCCTGGACTCTATCAGCTTCAGCCTCTCTTCCTCCGTGGCGTTCGCCAGAGTTTCCTCCCATTCCTTATGCTTTCTCTCTCCTTCTCTCTTCTTCTGCTCCTTCTCCTGTGCCTTCTTCTCAGCTTTCTTCGCTTCGTATCTTTGCTGCTTCAGTTGCTTCTTCTGAGCATTCTTAGACAGAGGTTTCTCTTCCACCGGAGCCGGTTCAGAATCTGGTTTAGGCTGGTTATCGAAGCCTTTGTCGTCATTTTCCGTCGCCGCCGCCATTGCCGCGAGAAAGCAAAGAACTGAAGAAGGGTCAGTAACAAGAAAGAAAGTGAAACTGTATGCAGGCAGATAGAAATGGGCCAGGCCTGTTTAAAACGGATGGGCTTTAAAATGGGGCAAAAGTGTAAACAGAAGAGAAAGTTGGGGACCATTAATATAAAATAGGAGAAAATGCGGAAGCGATGAGAGACACAAAAGCCGTAAGTCAG
This sequence comes from Erysimum cheiri, assembly GCA_900406345.1. Lineage (NCBI taxonomy): Eukaryota > Viridiplantae > Streptophyta > Magnoliopsida > Brassicales > Brassicaceae > Erysimum > Erysimum cheiri. Next base: position 10,642 of record OVAQ01000847.1, on the reverse strand, counting down.
CAAATCGGGGGTGTTGGTGTTTTAGAGAGAGAGCTCAGATCAGATGTGGCTTTCTCCTTCCGCAGAGTGACTCCCAACATCAAATTTCACAACAACAACAAAAACCTTTGTTACCTTCTTCGTTCATGGTAGCTCACCTCTAAGAGACGATAACAGTTTAAGAGTTCTTCTCCGTTTCACTCGCCATGGCTCAGAAGCCGGAGGAACAGTTGAAAGAGTTCGGATCGAAGCTTGACCTACCTCCCGTTTCCAAAGATTCATTGCTCAAACTCTTAAAGGTGATTCCACATCTCTACTTCTCCTTGTTTCTTCTACAATTTGTCCAACTTTCGGTTTTTCGTTTGGAGGGAATTTTTCCATCTTTGTTCCCTGTTTAAATTTTGCCAAATTGGAAACGAATTTAGTTTTCAGCTTTGTAGATCCTCTTCCACTGTCGGTAATGTTCATTAATTAAGCTGGTTTTTCCTTCTTTGGAGTTGCGTTAGGGTTAGTTTCTACCATCTTTTTCTTTAACGCTTGCCCCTCATCTATATCGTTTTTGCGAAATTAGGTCATGCATATAACTAAACTGGGGTTTCTTCCATTCTTATTGGAATATATGTAGCTACTTAGACTAGTCTCCATACTGAATTGTTCGGCTTTCCATTTGTTAGATTTTCAATTGTTCTTAGGAGAACGTATTCGCTGTCTATAATTGCCAGATGCAATACTTACCCCAATTTTCAGTCTCTATGTATAACTGTGATAGCCTTCTACATATGTTTCTTTACCAACTACCTTTGTGGAAATGTGATATGCTTTTGATTGGTATCATTGGGGTGACTTGGTTGGGTTGGTTTAGTAAGATATCTCTCTCCTTAGACAATAATCCTGTTTTCCGTACAATACTGTCACTAAATGGTAGCTCTGTTTGAGCCTTAATCTAAAAAACTCCTGGTCTCTTGAACTTGTGTGTTGCTACATGCAGGAAGCTACTGTTTGTCTTTCTGAGTTGGAGCAGTCTCCACCACCTGCAGTGCTCAAGTCCATTCAGCCTTTTCTTGATGCAGTTATTAAACCTGAAATTCTCAACCATCAAGACAAGGATGTCAAGCTTCTAGTTGCAAGCTGCGTTTCTGAGATTACTCGTATTACAGCACCTGAAGCTCCTTACACTGATAATATTATGAAGGTTGTTTGTCCTGAATTTCCTCTGGCACCGTGATTCACATACATGTCCACTACTGATTTCTTCTGTTTCTTATATTGTTTCAGGATATTTTTCAACTGATTGTGAGCGCTTTTACTGGCTTGAATGATGTCAGTGGTCCATCATTTGGAAGGAGGGTTGTCATTTTAGAAACTGTTGCAAAGTACAGATCATGTGTAGTGATGTTGGATCTTGAATGTGATGATCTGGTCAAAGAAGTGTTTACCACATTTCTTGATGTTGCTAGGTGGGTTTCACTTTCAACCTAGATTTCTTTTCAGATTGATTAAAAGTTCCGCTGATTTACAGCAAGTCTACTCTCCCCCCCCCTACAAAACACCTTTTAAATTCTCATAATTTTAGTTGTGCTTTCCGTTGGTGTTCTTGGCTCGTAATACAAAATATGGATGGTTTCTGTGATTTTTTTTCTTTTCTTTTGGGCTTCATACTGAAACATTGTTTTATTTCTGTATGTGCAGGGATAACCATCCGGAGATTGTTTTCTCATCAATGCAAAATATAATGACTGTTCTTTTAGAAGAAAGTGAAGATGTGCAGGAGCATCTTTTACTAATTTTACTCTCTAAACTGGGCCGCAATAGAAGTGTGAGCATTCAGACATTGCTGGCTCTGGCTGCTGATTTTATTCTAATTTAAGATTTGCTGTTTCATGGAATAGCAGAGCTCATATTCTGCATTTATGATAGCAGGACGTTAGAGATGCTGCAAGAAGACTTGCTATGAAAGTTATAGAGCAGTGTGCGCCCAAAGTTGAATCTGACATAAAGCAGTTCCTTATCTCTTCAATGTCTGGAGATAGCCGATTTTCCAGCAGCCAAATTGACTACCATGAGGTTATCTATGATTTGTACCGCTGTGCTCCTCAGGCACTATCCGGAGTTGCACCATATCTCACTGGAGAGCTTTTGGTATTATTTTTTTTCCGTCTTTTGCCAATATCTTTCACGTCAAATGTCATCATTACTCTTGAACCATTCTTAGTACATTATGTATTTGGTTTGAATAGTCACGTTTATCCATTTGTTGTTTCAATACTTTTCATATGGTATGAGCTAATCTTTTCAAGTAGATTGGTATTGAAAAATACATAATGCATACTATTAACATATACAGGCTGATAAACTGGAAACTCGTTTGAAAGTGGTTGGATTGGTTGGAGAGTTGTTTTCCTTGCCTGGACGTGTCATCTCCGAAGAGTTCGGTTCAATTTTTTTGGAGTTTCTGAAAAGGCTGACCGATAGGGTAGTTGAAGTTAGGATGGCCATCCTTGACCATATTAAGAACTGTTTGCTCTCGGATCCTATGAGAGCTGAGGCTTCTCAAATTATATGTAAGTCTTTCTTTATCGTGTCATTATTATACATTAGAGTTGACTAATCTTATAGTGTTAATACTTATGTAGCTGCTCTCTGTGACCGGCTCTTGGATTATGATGAGAATATCCGCAAACAAGTTGTTGCTGTTATTTGTGATGTGGCTGTGAATGCATTGACGTCGATTCCAGTTGACACTATGAAGTTAGTTGCTGAACGGCTTCGAGACAAAGCTGTACGTTTTATGTATTCAGTCTGGTTGTCTCAGATAGTTGCATGCTAAAATTTGAAGATATTTGAACTCATAGTTCTTTTTCTAATTCAGATACTCGTAAAAACATACACAATGGAAAGGTTGACCGAGTTGTTCCGGGTATATTGCTTATGGTGTGCTGATGGGAAGGTAGGCACTGGCGATTTTGATTGGATTCCTGGAAAAATCTTGAGATGTCTTTATGACAAAGATTTCAGGTAGGACATTTATCTAAAACATTTTTGAACCTTGGCTCCTTTTCTTATATATTTTTGTGGTTTACTAGTTGAATTTGATCATTACCTCTGGGAAATATGTTCTAAATATTTTATATGTGTTGCAGATCAGATACAATTGAATATATTCTATGCAGTTCACTGTTTCCTAGTGATTTCTCTGTAAGAGATAAAGTTAAGCATTGGATACAAATCTTTTCCGGGTTTGACAAAGTGGAGACCAAAGCTTTTGAGAAAATACTGGAGCAAAGACAAAGGTGTATTTGATGAATTTATTTATTGCACTTAAATTATTTTGAAAGATCGTTATACTGCTGTCCATTTTTTCGATATTGAAGATTGATCTTGGAGAAATTTCTTGACCTTTAGGATACAACAAGAAATGCAAAGATATTTGTCAATCAAGCAGACGCAACAGGTTCGACAAAACCTAGTTGAAGAGTTTTTCTTATATAAATTTTTGGTTGGAATTTTTCCCTTTTAAGTTTCACCGTCTAGAACCTTATGTATTGTCTGAATGCAGAGTGCTGATGCTCCTGAGATGCAGAAAAAGATCCTATTTGGATTCAGAGTTATGTCACGTGCATTTTCCGACCCCCCAAAGACTGAGCAAAACTTTTTAATCCTTGATCAACTGAAAGATGCTAATATCTGGAAGATTTTGACTAATCTGCTTGATCCCAACACTAGCATAATGCAAGCGTCCAGGATTCGGGTGAGAATAACAAGAAGCTTGTATACATTTAAATTTACTTTCGACAACCTTATAACTCGTTTGTGGTTTTAATTTGTGTGCAGGATGATATGCTTAAAATACTGTCTGAGAAGCATTCTCTCTATGAATTTCTCAGCACTCTCTCTATAAAGTGTTCCTATCTGCTATTCAGCAAGGAATATGTGAAAGAGATATTAGCGGAAGTTTCTGCTAGAAAGTCCTCTAAAAATATATTGGGGATCCAACCTTGCATGGACTTCTTAGGGGTAAAAACTTATCTGACACATCATTTAAGAGTCATGAACTTCCTGTCAATAAATTTGTTTTGGTTTATTATAGCTGATTATATCTCATGCTCATTAACATCTTTTCTTTTACTTATTACAAACTCCACTGGATTGATGCGTGTGCATTGATTTTTTTTTAGCTCCTGGCATGTTTCTGTCCATCATTGTTTGATGGTGCTGAAGAAGAACTGATAAGTTTCCTTAAAGGTGATGATGAAATGATAAAGGAGGGTACTCTTAAAATTCTGGCAAAAGCAGGTGGTACTATTCGGGAGAATCTCATTGTTTTAGCGAGGTGGAAGTCTCAATTCCGTCGATACATATATTCATCTTTTTCATCAAGCTTGAGCTCACTTCTTTCGCTAGTTGCCTATTTCTGATTTATATTGTTTCTCCTATTGTCCTATCAAAGTTCTGTGGACCTTTTACTGGAGAGGATTTGTGTAGAAGGAAACCGCAACCAGGCTAAGTATGCTGTGCACGCACTAGCTTCAATAACAAAGGATGATGGCCTGAAGTCGCTCTCTGTTCTATACAAGGTGACAGTTCTGTTTTCTCATGGATATTTTGCTTAAAAGTTTCACTATCTGTAGTTGATAATTAGCTTGTGGAAATTCTTGTTTTATACTTGATTTGTAGAGACTCGTGGACATGCTGGAGGACAAGAGACATCAGCCAGCTGTTCTTCAGTGTCTTGGATGCATAGCGCAGATTGCGATGCCAGTCTATGAGACTAGAGAAAGCGAAGTAGTTGAGTTTATTAGAAGCAAAATCCTCAAGCTCAAAAGTGTATGTATTTCTAATGTTTTGTTATCTGCAAAACCTCACTATCTTTCACATGGTTTCCCAGATTTCTTTTCATTTTTTATTGGAAGACACTTATACCTCTTTGCAGGAAACTGTAGATGACAAAAAATTATCATGGGATGACAAAAGTGAAATTTGTCAACTGAAGGTTGGTACCTGACGAAAAGTATCTTATAACTGACTTCACTTATAGTTGCCAATGTTTGTTTGACCTTATGTTAGTTTAAAACTCTTTTTTGTTTTGATAGATATATGGGATCAAGACGTTGGTTAAGAGCTACTTGCCTTTTAAGGATGCTCATCTTCGTGCTGGTGTTGATGATCTTCTTGGGTTACTAAAAAACATTCTTTCCTTTGGGGAAGTATCTGAAGATCTAGAATCGAGGTTGGTAGTGCGTTAAATATGCTAAGAGGTCATTTTTCCGTAAAATTTGAAGGCACTCATGCTCAACCTCTCCACAGTTCTGTTGACAAGGCCCATTTGAGACTTGCTGCTGCAAAGGCAGTGCTCCGCCTTTCTAGACATTGGGACGATAAGATACCTATTGAAATCTTCCATTTAACTTTAAAAACCCCTGAGGTACCTTCCGTCAATTCTGTTTTCCATTCACACCTCCCCATCCAATCCTTCATCTGATCTGGGCTCTGTTTTAACTTTTAACAAATTTTCTTAACCTCTCCTGTAGATACCATTTCCTACAGCTAAGAAAATATTCCTCGGGAAAGTTCACCAGTATGTAAAGGATCGGGTTTTGGAGACAAAGTATGCCTGTTCATTCCTATTTGATATCACTGGATCAAATGTTCTCGAATCAGAGGAGGTACGTCATCACCCTTCACTTGAAAACATATATATATATAATGTTTCTGAGTCGAGAATGTTGACAATCTGGCTATAAACTATGCTTCTGGATTGGCATACAGGAGAAACACAACCTAGCTGATATCATACAACATTCTTATCAAACAAAAGTGCGGAAAATTTCTGCTCAGACTGATGCAAATTCAGTTACTCTCTACCCTCATCATATCCTTCCTTATCTGGTTCACGCACTTGCGCATCATTCTTGTCCTGACGTCGAGAAATGCAAAGACGTGAAGGAATATGAAATGATATATCGGTAATTTGTTTTCCGGTTTACCTCTATATGCCACCACTTTTCTCTTTCTATAACTTTGAAATTAGTGATTTACTTTATTTGTTTTTTTATCGATATTTTATGCTTACTATTTCTGATTGTTTATTTCAGCCAATTATACTTGATCATTTCTATGTTGCTCCATAAAGAGGACGATGGGAAAGCTGAAGATATTGACAAGGAACAGGAGTGCGTTTCCACCATTATTTTTATCTTCCATAGTATAAAACAGTCGGAAGATGTCACTGTTGCAACAAAGTCAAAGGTTGGTAAAAGACTTTCTTGAGCTTGTGCTATTTAACAGCAGCCATGTCAGGACTACTTTTGATAATGATTCTAAGCATGCCGGTGTAATGAATCACACTACTTGCCACTGTTGTGGTGCCATTGAGCTGACATCTCATAACTTATATTAACAGAACTCACATGCGATCTGTGAGCTTGGGCTGTCAATAATCAATCACTTAACTCAGAAAGAGCCTAATCTACAAGGGGAAATCACACCTGTATCGCTGCCTCCGACGCTTTACAAACCTTCTGAAAAAGTTGAAGGTGACAAGTCTCAGGTAAGAACCCAGAAAATTTTTCATGGTTTTCATGAGTTTCCTTCAAGTGATCTTTGACAATCTTAGCTGTCTGACGTATTTGCTTATGCTGTGTTTGACCTCATATATTGTCCTGGTTTGTGTTTGCTAACCCATGACAGGTAGGTGAAGATAAATTGTGGCTAGCTGAGGAGACTGTCCTGGCACACTTCAGGGCTCTCAAGTTGGAGAGTCATGCGGATACATCTGTATGTTATTCAATCCGAAAATCTGAGTTGCAGTACCTAGTGATTTCTGTATTTATCCATATTTTTCCCTTTCAGGTGATACACCAAACTTCAGAAAATGAGGTTATGATTGATGAGGAAAGTGATGGAAATGAAATTCCTCTAGGTAAAATTGTAGAGCGTTTGAGAGCTCAGGGAACCAAGACTAGAAAGGGCAAAAAGAATAAATCTGTACCAGCTGAAGATGAGAATGGTAAAAATGATGTCGATGTTTTGAAGATGGTGAGGGAGATAAATCTAGATCACTTGCGAATGCTGGATAACTTTGAATCCAGTAATGGACACAAACATTCCCCTGGTGAGATCAGAAGAGATCAGAAGGGTAACAAAAAGAATGCTGGTGATGGAACATCAGTGGTTTCAGTCCCTAAGCGCCGGAGATCATCTTCTGGCCATAGTCCTTACAAGTTCTCAAATAGTGGTCCTAAAGTTCCACTGAAAGCTTCTGAAGAAGAGTTGCATCAAGAGAGAGACATGGACAAAAATGTCTCTGCGGACTCGCACGATGAAAATTCAGACCAAGAGAAAAGTTTAGAAAGCATCTCTCCCCGAAAGAGAAAGAAAAACTTATCATCAAAATTAAAGATTACAGAATCTGATTGGGCTCTCACTGATCTGGAAAATAAAAACAAAGGTGGCAACTACAGTGAGAGGGTAAAAATCATCAATAGCATCTTACAATTTCTTTTATTTCACTCTAGTTCAATTTATTGATATTCAGTCGAAATGCAATTTTTTCTACTTAAATGGGAGCAGAGTAGGTCAGCAGAAAGTGGTGATAGCAAATTAAAGTCTGCCTCCGGATCAATGAAGAAGCAAAAAAGAAAAAACATGGCAGGACTGGCTAAGGTGCGGAGCTTTACCTTCCATTGATGTTTATCACTGTCACTTTGTGGTAATTGAACATTGTGATAACAAATGTTTTCTTGTCCAGTGCTCTACAAATGAAAATAAATTGGTCAAGGATGAACTGATCGGTTGCAGAATAGAAGTTTGGTGGCCTATGGATAAACGGTAAGCATTTTTTATGACTTTCATTGGATTGACAGTGCAAAGTGATCTCATTGTCTTTATTCGAGTTTTATTATTCTGACAACCATGCAAATCTACACTGTGAAGGAGTTAATTCGTTTGTTCCCATTTTTAGTCGCATTTTGTTACTTTGAATCCATCTGATGCAATCATTCATTTCCAACAAAGTGTGTTATCTTTTTCTACATTTATCTCACCAGAATTTGCATCTTGGTGAAATAAATAGGTTTTATGAAGGGACAGTGAAATCTTATGATTCCACAAAACAGAGACATGTGGTAAGTTTTCAGCAGCACATTGCCACATTGTTTCTTGTTTGTCCTTTTCTTGGGTCAGTTGGTCCAGCCAACTCTGTACTTTATCCATATGATATTGCAGATACTTTACGAGGACGGAGATGTTGAAGTACTTAACCTAGATAAAGAACGGTGGGAGCTCATAGACACCGGAGGAAAGCCTGCAAAGGTTCTGAGATTTTCGGGTTTTTGGGTTTTTGGGTTTTGTAGTCAATTTATCTTCACTATTTCTACACAGCTGTTGAGCTTGTTCCTTTTTTTTAGCTTAATAAATATTCTTACATTATTTGTACCTACTGCAGAAGTCCAGAACATCAAAGGGAAGTTCTAATAAGAAAAGGTAATACTTACTCTCTGCAACTGTAGATAATGCATATTTCTGTAGTGCAGTAGGCCTCGTATTCGTCTTTAGTCTTATACACAACAATTTTATTCTTTTGTTCCATTGATTTGTTTCGTTTAGATCTTCTGAAAGTAAGCCTAAGAATTCGGATGGCCTACAGAGGGATGAAGACCCAATTACTACTACGTAAGCGCAATTCTGTCATTAGAAATCCAAATACGAGTCATTCTATTGCTTTTTGTTCTGTATCTGCTGCATTTGTGTTAAACCTTATGTTTTCCCCGGACTGCTGTCTTTTCTAGGCCAAAAGGGAAAAGAACTCCAAAGAAAAACCTAAAACATACACCCTCAAAAGGCACACCAAGAAGTCTATCTTTAGAACATGAGAAACTAGAGAGTGGAAACAAGAAAAGACGATCTTCTGCCATGCCAAGTAAGCTCCATTGGGATCCACTGTTTTGTTAGCATTCCCCACTTCTAAATCCTTTCAACCTATTTACTTTAATGCCAAATATACATACATCAATGGTGTTAATCTTATTACACAATGCAATATTTTTTCTTTTGCTACTGAGTTATTCTGTTTTGAAATGATTCAGTAGGTGAAGTTGCTGGGAAAAAAAATGGAAAAAAAATGAAATCAGCCACAGAAGCAGGGACAGAATATAGTGGGGAGGCTGGCGAAGAGAAATCAGAGTCTGAAGGAAAGTCGTTGAAAGAAGGCGAGGATGATGAGGAAGTTGTAAACAAGGAAGAAAATTTACAGGAGGCAAAAACAGAGTCGAGTGGGGATGCTGAGGGGAAACAAGCTGAACATGACAACTCAGATACTGAAGGGAAACAAGAAAACAATGAAATGGAGATAGAAGCTGAAGATGATGCTGAGGATGCTGAGACTTCTGACAATGAGACTCTTGTATCTACCTACCCTTCTCTTAAATCTTACAAGAAAGCATAGACAGAAAGATGAGTAGAGAGTTCTGATATGTGTTTACTTTTGAATGTGTGTTCAGGGAGCGTGGAAAAGTAAAGTGGTTAAGGCAAGCTCGAGGAAAGCAATATAGGTGTGTCGTATGCCATAATGTAGAAGAAATTCTCGCAAAGAAAATGCAGTGTTTGTCCTCAAGTATTGGCGGTCTCTGGATTGCTGTGGTGTATATGTGGTAAAAATGTGAGATTTGTAGGGTTAGTGATACATACTTGTTCTAACCACCATGATGGAATGAATAATAGGCAGAAGAAGCTCCTCCAGAAGCTCATGTGGTAATGTATTGTAGCCTCTGTGTGTGTTTATTTGTAGGGTTGTTTTAAGTTTTTTGCTGTAATATTTACAACTTACATTCCTTAACCCAAAGTACTATTCTCTTATGAACTTAATTACTTTGCCACTTTCTTCTTCTAAACCTCTTTCCTTGACCTTATGTTTGTAGATCACATTATCGCTTGTCCAAAGAATAATATAGAAAAATAAGCGGAATCAATGAAAGTCTTTCGTTTTCAAGTAAAGAATTAGGATTAGGCCTGTCAAAGTTCAAAATTCAAATATTCGTGGTCTTAGTAAAATATAAGGCTCAAACGTTATTATTCAGACATTCTATTGCTAATAAATCACGCGCATCATTTGCACGTAGAGCGCGTGTGCTCAAAATGTGTGGTCTTAGTATAATATAAGGCCCAGACGTTATTATTCGGACACTCTATTGCTGATAAACCACGCGCATCATTTGCGCGTAGAGCGCGTGTGGTCAAAATTTGTGGACTATATAACCCATTAAAACCGCTGTTTTTAACCAAAACACATTTTCTATAAGAGTGGCGCGTGACACAAAGATGAATGGACTAAAGCATGCAGAAATTGCTGTTTTTCGAAAAATTTGAGAATCGGGCGTGTGTGTTCATTTCGGTTTGACCAAATTATATACTTNCCCTTTTTTTTTTTTTTTTTTTTTGTATAAACTAGGTTTTAGTCCCGCGTGTATTTCTAATAATTTTTGATAAAATTTTTGTCTGATCAGTAATTTTTACTAAAATTTTAGAAAAAGAGAAAAAACAAAAAAAATTGATGATTTTAGCACGAAAAAAATTTAATCAGGAGGAGAAATCGTCAGAAATAGTATTTTAAACACAACGGCTTTATATTTTATACGATAGTATTTATCTTAAATTTTACTTTTTTACG
>OVAQ01000846.1:0-24094 GCA_900406345.1 Erysimum cheiri | reverse complement strand
AAAGAAAAAACTCCATTAGTTTTGATTTCGTCTTGTTGCGAACCAATATCGAATGCCGTTTTCATACCACCACTCCGAATTGTGCTTAGCCGGTTTCGAACGTTTTTATCAATCAATGTGACAAGCTTCTCGGTTGGTGATGGTTGTTCGCCATGTCTTCTATCCTTCCGTTCTCTCCAAATGGAATGGATCGTGTTTTGAAAGACATACCTTAGGATAAAAGCTTTCGTGTTGTCATGATCTTTAATTGTCAACAAGAAGCTTACAAATTTCACTCCAACTTAGCTTGCTGTAAACTTATCGTGCAACATTCTCTTATGTGTCCATGTCAGAATCCTCTGTTTCATTGTGTAAACCTGAAGTTGGACATGTTGAAGCATCTCTGGAACTTGGTGGAGGTTTGACAGTTCAAACAAAGAAAGGTATATGATCTCTTATGTTTCAAGACTAATGTATCTTTCTTTCTTCCACAGAGGTCAATATGAAGCTTCTAATATTGCAAGAATTGAAGAGTTTCGAAGGCCAACATGAAAAGTATATTGATCTTTGTCATGAGTTTCTTAACTTCCCTTGTTCCCCGGCTGAAAAGAAGCTACAGATGCAGTTCTTGAAGACTCGGACTAGTGAAGCTAAAGTATATGTAAGAAAGGTGGTGTCAGAATTGAGCAACGAAGAACGCCTTGTGCGGCTTCTAGAAGATGTGAAGAATGAGAAGAGCCGCGTCCAGCAAGATATTTTTAATGCCAAGAAGGATCTTAAGGATGAGGAGAAGAAGCAGAAGCAAGACAAGTCCAAGAAGAAGAAGAAATGAGTGTCTTTTTGAAGAAACAAAGATTTAGTGATTTATTCTTTTAGATGGACCTATGAAAGTTCGAATTGGGAAATCTTTTCTTCTCTAGTATTCCCCCCAAAGTCCTCCTAATATATCTAGATTCATGGAAGTGCAACAACATTACCCTTATGGCATGCACGCGATCNAAGCAAGACAAGTCCAAGAAGAAGAAGAAATGAGTGTCTTTTTGAAGAAACAAAGATTTAGTGATTTATTCTTTTAGATGGACCTATGAAAGTTCGAATTGGGAAATCTTTTCTTCTCTAGTATTCCCCCCCAAAGTCCTCCTAATATATCTAGATTCATGGAAGTGCAACAACATTACCCTTATGGCATGCACGCGATCATACTGCATACAATATAATCATACTTTGGGAAGAATACCCTACCAGATGACCTCTTCTTTTCAAGGCCTTGCCAAGACCTGCCACAACATCACAAAAAGCTTGGGAAAATTAATACGAAAGCAGGAGAACTTCTTTTGGGTTTAGCCGAATACACCTTAGCTGCAATGTGAACGACATACTATACTGGACTAGAATCAACACCATATGAGGAAAATAGGTTACTTTTTCAAAAAGATGTGGAACCGGAAAAGGCCACAAGTTTGATAAATGAAGAGATAGCATCCCCTTTCTTCTTATTTTTTTTACCCACTGGACACAGAGTCACAGACGGTGACACGCACATTCTTCTTTCTTTTTTATTCATAAAATAATAGTACTAGTAATACACTACAATAAATTACATTAATTTAACTACAGCATCGATCAAATTTGGTTTGGTTAAAGGAAAATTCAGATGATTGATTATCAAATTGGTCTAAGCGACGAATTAAAGTGACAGTCGAGTGATGAATTGAAAAACAACTTAAAAGGAACGAAATGAGATGAGAGACAAGAGTTTCGTCCTCATGAGTACAGGAGACAGAGGAAAAGGGTTGATTAGATTACAAAAAAATAGAAAGAGTGAAACTTTTGTTTAGTTAGCCGCTTCTAAAGAAATGAAAAGTAAAGAAGAAGAAGAAGAAGAAGAAGAGGAAGATGATGGTGGAGAAGAAGAAGAAGAAGGGCAAAAAGGGAAGAGATTTATAGAAAAGTTAAGGAGAAGAGCTGTTCTTGTAGGCCATAGATGTGTCTTTCGCCGACCTTCCACTCCGACTCACATTAGCTTCAACCCTAATAACCTTTCTTCTAACTTCTCCTCTAGAAAGCTCGCTGCTTCTCTCTGGGAATTTTATCAGTATTACGATAACGACCTCCAGATTCTTCCCCTTGCTACTAAAATGCACCGACCTCCATACCCTTCTGCTGGTCCGAGTAACCGTCGTCTTCGTCACGGCCATGGAAAGGCGGCGATTGTTGACAATAATGGTCTTGAGCTCACTGATCACCAGGTCTCTCTCTCTCTTTTTCCTTCTCATTCTAGGATTGGATTTTTACCTTTTTTTTTTGAATTTTGGGGAAATGGCTTAAATGGTGATTTAGCCTTTAAAAGTTTGGTTTTTTAGTTGATTATCCGATGAAGCTGATTGGTTTTAGGATTGGGCATTGCAAAAGTTTGGATTCCTTGTGAAAATGTATAGTTTTTCCTTTGGTTTATTGTCAAAGTTTGAATCTTGTGACATGGGTTTGTGATGAACTGGTGAATTTTTAGCTCCTTGATTGTTCTGTTTCAGGTTCAGGATTTTGGGTTTTGACCAAATTTAGATTTTTCATATTGGTGACAAGTGTTCTGGGGTTGTCTAATTACTCTGTTCTTGGTTTAGAGTTTTGCAAGTGATTGGTTGAGAAGAGTTAAATTTTGTTGATTGAACTGAATTATGTGCGTTCAAATCATCTGAACCTCGTAAGCTGAAGGCGATACTATTGCCATTGATTCTGAGCTCATTTGTGTTTGGTTCTTGATTACTAGATTTTGGTTTCTTAAATTAGGTTTGGTGATGGGGGATTCTATCTATAAATGTGATCTTTAGTGCAACTGCTATTACTTGTTTCTCTTACTAGTTTACACTCGCATCACTTCGCTTGAAGATGCCTTCTGCTCCGGCTTTTCATTTCGATCAATGCAATTGTTCAGTAAATTTTTTTGGTCTGGTTTTGAGGCTCTTGATTCTTCTATTTTAACAATTCTGCTATGGTTCTTGTGTCCCAGCCAGAGAGTGCGGGAAGTATAAGGAGACAGATTGGTCAAATGCTGATGAAGCATCATCATTTAATCGAAAGAAACGACCATGCTTTGCAGCCGGTATCTCCTACAAGCTACGATAGCTCTCTCGAGGTATTCACATTCAGTCCAAACTCTCCTCTTTTTCTTTCCGGAAACCGATTAAATAGCTTGTCCCAAAGATATGAAATTTTTTTCGATATGAGTGAGCAATTTGAATTGGTTTTATCTCAAATTTTGGGATTGGTATTGAGATGGATCATTCTGCAGGTGGCTCCATATGATGCAGCAGTTTCTCCGGGAAGTTCGTTGGAGTTCCGTGGAAGAAGACGAGCTGGCGAGCCTAACTACAATCTTAAGACATCAACTGAACTTCTTAAAGTACTGAACCGAATCTGGAGCCTCGAGGAGCAGCATTCAGCTAATATATCCTTAATAAAATCTTTAAAAACCGAGCTTGCTCATTCACGTGGCCGAATCAAAGAGCTTCTCAGATGCCAGCAAGCCGATAGACGCGAGATGGATGATTTAGTGAAGCAACTTGCGGAAGAGAAGCTGTCAAAAGATACGAAAGAACGCGATCGGTTAAGCTCTGCGGTTCAATCGCTAGAAGATGAGCGGAAACTGAGGAAACGTTCTGAGAGTTTGTATAGGAAATTGGCACAAGAGCTCTCGGAAGTGAAGTCTACATTGTCTAACTGCGTTAAGGAGATCGAGAGAGGGACTAAGTCGAATAAGATTCTGGAGAGATTATGTGATGAGTTTGCTAAAGGGATCAAGAGTTACGAAAGGGAGATTCATGGTTTAAAACAGAAGTTGGATAAGACTTGGGAAGGTTGGGATGAACAGGATCAGATGCTTCTTTGTATTGCGGAATCATGGCTTGACGAAAGGATTCAGAGTGGTGATGGGTCGGTGTTGGAGAAGCTCGCGCCTGAGATAGAAGTGTTTCTTAAGAGTAAGCAGAACACGGATTCTAATGAAACCGCTAGAAATCGTCGGAGTTCACTTGAGTCTGTTCCATTTAACGCCATGAGCGCGCCGATTTGGGAAGTAGACCGTGAGGAGGAAGAAGATTCTGGCGGAAGCGGTTCGCATTGTTTTGAGCTCAAGAAACATGGGAGTGATGTTGCAAAGCCACAACTCGGGGATGAAACCGGAAAACCGGAATTAACAAAGGTAGATGTTATGTCTGGTGAAAAACCAAGAAGATGGAATCAAAGCCCGTCGAGTTTACAAGTGAAGTTCGAGGATCAAATGGCGTGGGCGATGTCTTCTAATGAGAAGAAGAAATCTAGAGCCACTGAAAGTGAAGCGGAAAAAACTGATAAGCATGGTAAAGAAACGAACAATGTGGTTGGAGAAATGATTAGAACTCATCGGAGGTTATTGTCGGATACTCGGGAAATCGATGCAGCTTCTTGCAGTTACCCATCAAGGAGACGAGAGAGCCCGATTCGTCAATGGAATACAAGAACCGTAATACCTGATATCAGTGCGCCTCAAGGAGTAAAGGATAACACTTTGAAGGCCAAACAAAGCGAAGCGGGAACAAAGAGTTCAAGGCCACGAGGTCGGCTATTCAAGGGGTGAGTTTCTGATGTAATCTGTATCGGAAGAGCCACTGTTGGTGAAAATGGTAGGAGATGGAAACAAGCTGAGATTGTTGTCAGAAAGAGACAGAAGTTGAGAGTTCCATGTGTTGATATGTTCATCTGTGAATCCTACGCATCTGTAGAGCTATATGTTTGTAACTATGTATAATGTATATCGATTTGATCATCTCTGAATTTTGTATTCTTGATTTTTGTTTCATACAAAAGAAAAAAGAGACTGTAAAGAGAAGAAACGACGTCGTTGGAACTTTCTTCATAAGAGAGAGTGTAAAGAGCAGAAACGACGTCGTTGAAACTTTCTTCTTGGGCGACTCTGAGAGAGAGATGGCGGCGGCATCTCTACTCACAGAAAAGCCTAGCGTAATCTGCAAGAATATTCCGAATCTCATCTCTTCATTCGTCGACACTTTCGTTGATTACGCCGTGGCCGGTATCTTCTTGCCTGAAGATCGTAGTCCACAGAATGAGATTCCACAAACGAAGTTTGAGAAACCGGAGCGTCTTGTTGCCATCGGCGATCTCCATGGCGATCTGGAGAAGTCTAAAGAAGCATTCAGGATCGCCGGACTGATTGATTCTTCTGATCGATGGAGTGGTGGATCCACGGTGGTTGTTCAGGTGGGAGACGTACTAGACCGAGGCGGAGAGGAGTTAAAGATTCTATACTTCTTAGAGAAATTGAAGCGAGAGGCTGAGAGATCAGGAGGTAAGGTTCTGACTATGAATGGGAATCATGAGATCATGAATGTAGAAGGTGACTTTAGATTTGTTAGTAAGAAAGGTTTAGATGAATTCCAGCTTTGGGCTCATTGGTATTGTTTAGGGAACAAGATGAAGAACTTATGCAGAGGTCTTGATAAATCCAAGGATCCTTACCAAGGGATTCCCATGAGCTTCCCTCGTCTTAGATCCGACTGTTTTGAAGGAGTTAGGGCTAGGATTGCTGCATTGAGACCTCAAGGTCCCATTGCAAAGAGATTCTTGTCTAAGAATCAAACAGTTGCTGTTGTTGGTGATTCAGTGTTTGTTCACGGGGGTCTTTTAGCTGAGCACATTGAGTATGGACTGGAGAGGATAAACCATGAAGTTAGGGATTGGATCAATGGGTCGAGACAAGGTAGAGCACCTGTGTATTGTAGAGGAGCAAACTCTGTAGTCTGGTTGAGGAAATTCTCGGATGAGAAATGTGATTGTGCAGCTCTTGAGCATGCTCTTTCCACTATTCCTGGGGTTAAGAGGATGATCATGGGACACACAATCCAGGAGGCTGGTATCAACGGTGTTTGTAATGATAAAGCAATTAGGATTGATGTGGGCATGTCCAAGGGATGTTCCGACGGAATGCCTGAGGTTTTGGAAATCCGCAGGGACTCTGGTGTGCGGATAGTGACATCGAATCCATTGTATAAGGACAAACCGTATTCTCATCTAGCTCCTGATAGTAAAACGGGTCTCGGGTTGCTTGTACCAGCTGAACATGTTCCGAAGCAAGTGGAAGTTAAAGCTTGAAGACTTTTTAAGCTGATAGTTGATACTCTTTGTTTAGGATGATTGATGCCTTTTTGCATTAGTCCAAGCATTAGCGGATTCTTTGTATTAATATCATCAACACATTCTTCTGTCACCTATTAAACTGTGGTTTCTATGAATTGCCCTTATTAAAAAGTTTGTAGCAGTATTGAAATAAAAACATGGACATAAAATAGATTTTCCACCAAGCTAGATCTTATGCAATCTCCCACGAGTTGTGAAACTGTGAATTGCCCTTATGGCTTTTTGACTCTGAAGGGTAGAAACGGCGTCGTTTGAGTTTCTTCGTGGGCTATGTATTATTATCGTCTTCGTCTCTGAGGAGAGAGAGAGAGAGAGAGATGGCGACGGCATCGTTTAGATGGATATTGCAGCTTCACAGAGACGTACCAAAAGCGGCTCGATTCTACGAGAAAGGTCTCGATTTCTCAGTCAATGTCGTCACCTTACGTTGGGCTGAACTTCACTCTGGTCCTCTCAAGCTAGCTCTTATGCAATCTCCCAGGTATTGACTCAATGCCTATAAACTGTTCGATCATATGCCTCAATGAAACCTACTTTTTTATTTGGTTGCCTTCAATTCTGATGAAAAAGGTTCTTCCTATAGAGGAATTTGTGTTGGATCATTGCAATGATAAAGATCAAATGTTTTTGATGCAGCGACCACGTGATGAGTGAGAAGGGATACTCTTCACTACTATCTTTCACTGTGACAGACATTAATACAACAATCTCAAAACTTATGGAATTAGGAGCTGAACTCGATGGCGCTATCAAATATGAGGTCCATGGCAAGGTATATACAAAACCATTTCCTTCAACTGCTCTAACCTCATTGTTTAACATTGCTAATACTGGAATTTCAAATCTTTCGTTTCTCAATAACCAGGTTGCTTCTGTGAGATGTCTTGATGGGCATGTACTCGGACTCTATGAACCTTCATAGGTTATCAATTCATGAGTTTTCTTCTTAGTTCGGATTTTGTCTTAGTGGATTTGATTTTGATTTTTCGATCCCGTTTAATAAAATAGATCATCTATAGGTTGAACAATGTTCAAAATTTTCGCTAATTGGATGTACGGAAAGGACTTATATGCGTCTAGCCAAGTGTAAATTAAACACAAGTAGAAACATCGTTAATCGATCGTTCATCTAAGCGGCTGATAATTAAAACAGTAATTAGCCTGCCTATTAATTGTAAACACAGGAAGATGTTTGACAAATTTAAAAGAAAACGGCACAATGTTCAGAAACTAAAACAAAAATCAAGGTGCTGCTGCTTTTCTTATTCTGAAATCTGAACAAAATACTCGTAAAACAATTTGGTTTGAATCTCCCATTTCCTATTGCTTAAAAACAAGCAAGACAAGAAGGGTTTTCAGGAAAACAAAAGAAAAACCTCAGCGGAGTATTCAATTGTTCTTCCTAGCAAGCTTAGTCCACTCAGTGTGGTACGCACCGGGACGATCGGTTCTCTCATAAGTGTGAGCACCAAAGAGATCTCTCTGTGCCTGAACCAGATTCGCCGGCAATCTAGCGCGTCTATAAGTATCAAAATACGCAAGACTCGCGCACATTCCAGGCGTGCTTATCCCAGCGGAAACAGCCAAACCAACCACTCTTCTCCAAGCGGCTTGTCTCTGAACCATCTCTTTAGCAAACTCAGGATCAACCACAAGACTCGCCAAATCCGGGTTTCTCTGATAAGCTTTCTTAATCCTATCCAAGAAAACTGCTCTTATAATGCAACCACCTTTCCAAATCCTAGCCAATTCACCGAAATTCAAGTTCCAACCTTTCTCTGAACTCTTAGCTCTAAGCAGATTCATACCTTGAGCATAACTACAGATTTTCGAAGCGTACAAAGCTTGCCTAACATCATCAACCAATCTCTTCTTATCAATCCCACTCGACGCAGAACCAATCTCTTCTTTCAATCCAGCTTCTTTCAACACTTTGGCAGCATTCTCCCTCTCATCTTTCAATCCACTCAAGTACCTACAATCCAACGAAGCAGCAATCGTCGGAGCCGCCACAGAAAGCTCCGCCGCTTGCTGAACAGTCCATTTCCCGGTACCTTTCATACCAGTCTTATCCAAAATCTTATCAACTAACTCTCCCTCACCAAAATCATCCTTAACCCTAAATATATCAGAAGTAATCTCAACCAAGAAGCTCTCAAGCTCACCTCGATTCCACTCCGTAAAGATCTCCGCAAGCTCCTCATTGCTCAATCCACCAACGTTCTTCAACACATCATAAGCCTCAGAGATCAATTGCATATCTCCATACTCAATCCCATTATGAACCATCTTGACGAAATTTCCAGATCCACCTTCTCCGATGTAAGTAACACAAGGACCATCTTCAACCTGAGCTGCGACTTTCCCCAAAATATCTTTGATGTTATCATAAGCTTGAAATGATCCACCAGGCATTAACGAAGGACCGTTACGAGCTCCTTCTTCGCCGCCGGAGACTCCCATACCTAAATAGAGTAATCCTTTTTGCTCAGCTTCAGAGATCCGTCGCTCTGTGTTCTGATACCATTCGTTTCCACCGTCGATGATGCAATCCCCAGGCTCCATGTATTCGGAGAATGCATCGATTGTTTGGTCAACGGGAGCTCCAGCTTTGACGAGGATGATGAGAGATCTAGGCCGTTGGATCGAGAGGACGAAATCACGCGGCGAGTATTGGCCGGAGACTGGGAGGTTTCCTTCAACGGCGGCTCGATCTAGGGTTTCGTCGACTTTGGATGTGGTTCGATTGTAGACCGAGATTGGGAAACCTTTCTCGGCGATGTTTAAGGCCAAGTTCTGTCCCATTACGGCGAGTCCGGCGAGACCAATTCGGGATAGAGCTGCGGACTCCATTGGAGAAGAAAAAGAGAGAGAGAGCTTTAGGATATTTGTAGAGAGAGAGAAAATGAGGTTGTGGAGTGATGAGAGAGAGTGGACGGAGATATTTATACTGTCAAATTGACGGACTCGTCGATGGAGCCAAGAGACAAACGAAAACGATGATCTCAATGTTTTCTAAACGATGTCGTTTCGTCTCAAATATCATTTGCTAGACTATGATACCATCAAATATAATTACGTATTGAGATACGACGACATTATTGATATAAACCATTAGATTGATACTGAACCAAAAATTATTTCAAAACAAATTGAACGCCATAAAACTTTGATCACTAGCTTAATTAGCGAGACCTTTTAATCATCAGTGTCGTTATATGCAAGTGGACTTATGCAAATTCAATACAAGAACATTCATTTTGATTTTTCATAGCCAACTAGTGGGCATATTGGATTAGTTAATCTCTAATCATGTTTTATATTTAATTTAGTATTATTTAGGGTTTATTACAATACTTTTTACTTCTGTCGATATGGTATCGTCCATGTGGAACTTGGACTCTACCCCTTTCTTTTGAGTCTCTTTATATTTTTCAATTATTTTACATCAACTTGATATATTAGCCTTTTGACGATGTTGAATGGTCGGACAAGTTTCCACTACGATCTCACCATATAGGACTACCAAATATTTTCTCATTTATCTTATTATGATAAGTATCTAAATGGGTCTATTAAAAATGACATAGTTTTTCGACCAAAGGACCAAACTTCTCAACCGAACCGAGTTATATATACGATTGCAAGTCAAAGCATAATTTGTTTCCTAGAAAATCAGATGCAGAGATTAGAGATGAAATCATAAACTAACCATTTGTCTATTCGAATGCCTTTTTGATTGATGTCTACAAATTAGAATGTAATGATGTTCAAATGCTACTTTCTAATATTGATTTTGATCATGCCCCGTTTTAATTGTGGAGTTAAATGGACTGAAACAGATAAACACATCGTTGTTATTCAAAAGGCTTTTGGCTTCACCATTTCCTTTGGACAACAAGCAAAAGAAGATTACAAAAAAAAAAAGAAAAAAAAGAGAAGCCATACTCCGATTACACTCTAATTATTTAAATGTTACCGGAAGCCGTATTTATTCTTAATATTAAGATAAGAAATTGACAAGAAAAAGTATCCAAGAGAACAAAAATATGTTAAAATATGAGTCGAAATATGAATGAATGAGATGTTGTTTATCCTTCATAACACTCGCACATATAATTACCCTTGGAGCCTTGACAAGAACCACCCATAAAACCTTGTGTTTTACAGTAAATGGAACATTCACTTTTTTTGTCCACACCGTTAGGATCTGGACATCGTCTTCCCGTTGGATTCGTACTTTTTGCTTCTCCTAACTCTATCATAATATCATTAAAAAAGTTAATGGTTTTATTTACTGAACCACGATTAGAAACAATAGTTTTTATGAACTGAGGAATAATTATATTGTAAAGTTATTTAAAGGGAAATATAGGTCAAGAAAATTGATTACCTGAAGTTAAGAGAACACATAGGCAAAGAACCAAGAAGAAAGTGATTTTGTTAGATGCCATTTTTCTTGTTTGAAGTTTCGTTTTCTTTACACAATAACACTATAAGATTATGTGAATTTAACACAGAAAGAAAAGAGACTTTGAACCCATATAAATAAATAAGAATATAGCTAAAAATAAATAGGGCTATATTAATCTTAAAAAGTATGTGAATCTAACGAAGAAGTAGGAGACGTTGACCACGCTTTCTTTCTTGTAATCAACCATGTTGTCAGGAAAGACAAGTTGTAAATCTGGGACGCTTTCTTGTACGGTAAGAAAAAGAGTGAAAAAAAACTTTTCAAAAGATGACAAAACGAGAACTAACTTTTATTATTGCATCACCAAACCAAAGAAATATTAAAAACAATAAACAACAAAGTGCCAATGCCCATCAACACATTACACATTACACACAATTTTTTTTTTTAAATGGCGACAATAGAAAGAAATGGATAAATGGAAGCACAAACTTTTCTTGGTTATAAAGTTGGATTCATTCATCAAGCTGCACGGACCTTTCCAAAGAGCGACTTTCGGATCTACACAGATTCAAGAAACTATCATTTAGAACAAAAGCTAAATGCTAAGAACAATATCAAAAGATTGTTTTTAATAAGTCATTGTGAAGACAAGCTTTGAAACCAATAATAAGATATTAGCTTAGGGATATGGAAGTAAAAATTTGAGAGAGCAAACGGGGATTTTTGTTTTACCTCGGGAAGTTTATTGCGGAAGGCAACCTCCAACCTAGCATCAAGGGTATTTTCGCAAACGATTTTCCCATCACGAGAAGCCAACACCACTCCCCCAGCACTGTTATGCATCCACAAGTATCATTTGGTATAAGAGTTTTGGTTCTTGATAGTGTTTAGTGTTTTGGTTTGATCAAATATACCAGGAGAGAGCATGAGGATCATCATCTGAAGGAGCAGGAGGAAGGAAAATGTCCTTGTCGACAATGATCTCAGGAGCATGAACCTTTGCTTTCTCGCAATATTCTTCACTCGCATCATCCAGCATAGATTCAACCATGCCAAGGTCTTCTTCACGACAACGCAGTAACACAGCAGGCTCTTTCAATCTAAGCAAACACTACAATACATAGCAAATTTAGAAAAGCAATTACAGAGAAACAAGAATGAGCTTGTTAGTAACAGAGACTAACCTGAACAATGAGATGTTTCAAGAGATGCTTATACTGATGGTGATGATGATTGAAAAATCCATGTTGGCTAACTTTCAAGAGTTGCTTAGCTGCCTCTTCTTTCATTGCATTGACAATGTCATCTTGAGCTTGTAGAACCTTGATCCTCGACGCGTTCAGTTGCATTGAGTAATCACTTTTACAGAACATAAGAAACAAAGCCAAACTCACAATTAGCCATAGCCAAAAATCAAACTATTCTTTTCTCACTTAAAGAAACAAGATCTAAACCAAAGAGGAACAACTTCAAAACAAAATCAAGCAGATAAGAGATGAAGCAGTAAAATGAGCTTACATCTTCTTTCTGACATCGACCTGTTTCTCCTTCTTCTCATACTCTTGTCTAATCTTCTTCTTCTCTGCTTCAACGAGCTGCAACTTCTCAATGTTGAATTCCTGTAACATCACATTACCACACATGATTTAGATTTCAAAACCATTTTCCCGTAGTCAAAATCTCCAGATCAGAAATAGCCTTACAGAGTCTATAAACTAGTGGCTACACAATGGAATCTTTAAGATCCGAAGATCAAGTAATATAGTTATACAAACGGTCAACAAAATTTTGAAAAGAAAAATCAAAATGGTCACACAATCTTAAACTAACAGTCACGTAGTCATGAGGTGAAGATTCAGAAGAGAAAGAGAGAGAGAGAAAAAACGGACTTCTTCGGCGGAGACAGAGATCTCGTTGGCCTTTTCTTGGGCTTCCTGGCGGATAAACCTGACCATCTGCTGGATCTGGTTGGAAACATCGGCGTCGTTCATATTCGTCTGAGATCTCTCCTTGGACTAGTTTTGATGGATGATGAATGATTGATGGAGCCGTTTCGTCTTATTTGGTCAGTGAGAAGCAGTTATTAATATAGTCGACCCGGCCAAATCATTTTTTGCTTGTTTTTATCCAATTGGATTGTGACTCGAAACCACCTCATTTCACGTGTTATTCGTTTTCTATCAATAATCAATAAATAAATATAAAACATATACTCCATAACAATGGATTTGGAAAATGATCAAATTAGATTTATTAGTTTTTTTGACAAGTCATAATAAATCTCAAGTGATTTTGTATTTAGCCTTAATCTTTACCACCACCATCATCATCACCACTGCCACCACTATCATTATGAAAAAGATAAGAAAATAAAGGATAATTGCATTTAGTAATGTATATATTATACACACAATATCATTTTTTTTTTGGTTTGACTAGTTATATTTCAGTTAGAGACCCAAATATCCAAAAAATATGATCATTTCAATAAAAAGGTCATGTACTTATAATAACAGGCATGAATGGGATACAAATAATTTGAATAGATGGGGATATTCTGTTAATTGTAAACAAAAATATAGCCATCTCACAAATTCACTCAATATTTTGTGTCTCTGTCCCAAAAAGATATTTTTCCTAATTAACATCTGATATATAAATCTGAGAACAAAAATATTCCTATAAACTAAGCCACCAACAAACGTATACATAAAATGTAGAGTTTTCTAATATAATAAATTAAAGTCAACCATGTTTATTAATATTTTCCTATTTTCCTTTTCAACTATTTTGTGGCCTCTGAATTTTACCCGCGCTTACGTTACATGCTTACAGTAAAGAGAAATTAGCCGTTGCTGTGAAATGCTTGAAACAACCATCAAAACTCTGAATTTGTTGTTACCAAAAAAATTTACCCGAAGTTAATTTAAAACATTTAGGCGCAGAGAAACGGTCACAGTTTTGTTAATGGCTTCCAAGGTTTTTTTTTTCTTTCTTGTGCTTAATATATAAAAGAAAGACTTTTTTGCCTGCCGGCGTATCTGTCTAATCTTCGTTTTAATATTTTAATCAGCACAAATACTTGAGAGAGCTAAAGAAAATTTCTCTGTTACAGTTAGAAACAGAAACTAGTTTCTTACAATGCATTTCTTCTTCTTCTTCTCTTTGTTTCTCTGTTTTGTTCTTATTTCCTCTCAGACTCTTGGAGACGACAAGAAAGCTTTGCTTGACTTCTTGTCATATTTTAATTCCTCTAATCTCCGTTGGAACCAGAGCTCTCATGTTTGTCATCGCTGGACCGGAGTTACCTGCAACGCAAACCGCGATCAAATTGTATCCGTTAGATTGCCTGCGGTTGGATTCAACGGTTTGATTCCGCCTCTCACCATCAGTCGTCTCTCGTCACTCAAGCTTATAAGCCTTAGAAAGAACCGATTCACCGGAGAGTTCCCTTCCGATTTCAGAAATCTCAAGAACTTGACTCATCTCTATCTACAACATAACCGCCTCTCGGGTCCTTTACCAGCAATTTTCGCAGAGTTGAAGAATCTTAAGGTTCTTGATCTGTCTAACAATGGATTCAACGGAAGCATCCCAACCTCTCTTTCAGGTTTGACCAGCCTTAGAGTCTTGAATCTTGCAAACAATTCATTCTCAGGGGAGATTCCGGATCTTGATCTTCCAAACCTGAGCCAAATCAACTTGTCCAACAACAAGCTCGCCGGTACAATACCGAAATCTCTACAAAGATTTCAAAGTTCAGCCTTTTCTGGCAACAACGTGAGTTACAATACCGAGAGGGAGAAACAACACAAGACTCCCTTCGGGTTAAGCCAGATTGCTTTCTTGCTGATTCTGGCTGCAGCTTGTGTTCTCGGTGTTTCCGGGTTTTCCTATATAATGATCACTTGTTGCCTACGAAAGAAATGTTTCGGGAAGGATAGAATCTCGGGGAAGTTGAGGAAGAGAGACTCGTCTTCTCTTCCAGGAGACTGGACAACTAGAGACGATAACACGGAAGAAGGCGGTAAAATCATCTTTTTTGGGGGAAAACACCATTCATTTGATTTGGATGATTTGCTCACCTCATCTGCACAAGTTTTGGGGAAGGGTGCTTTTGGAACAACCTACAAGGTAACAATGGAAGACATAAGCACGGTCGTCGTGAAGAGATTGAAGGAAGTTGTCGTGGGAAGACGAGAGTTTGAGCAACAAATGGAGGTCATTGGTATGATCAGACATGACAATGTAGCTGAGCTAAAGGCTTACTACTATTCCAAAGACGATAAGCTCGCTGTCTATAGCTATTACAGTCAAGGAAGCCTCTTCGAAATGCTGCACGGTTAGTTACTCTTTTACTTTCATTGCTCTCATTCTGATGATATATCAAAAACCAAAATGAGTAAACAAAAGAGGTTCAATTTTGTTTGCAGGAAACAGAGGAAGGTATCATCGAGTACCTTTAGATTGGGATTCCAGATTGAGAATAGCAACCGGGGCAGCGAGAGGGCTGGCGAAAGTCCATGAAGGGAACAACGGTAAACTCATTCATGGGAACATTAAATCCTCAAACATCTTCTTAGACTCACAATGCTATGGCTGCATCGGCGATGTTGGCTTAACGACAATCATGAGATCTCTTCCTCAAACCACTTGCCTAACTTCGGGTTACCACGCACCTGAAATAACAGACACGAGAAGAAGCACACAGTTTTCGGATGTATACAGCTTCGGGGTGGTACTACTGGAGCTGTTGACAGGGAAATCGCCGGTGAATCCAGCGGAATTAGTACCAACAGATGGTGAGAAAATGGATTTAGCTAACTGGATAAGAAATGTGGTGGCGAAAGAGTGGACAGGGGAAGTTTTTGATATGGAGATATTGAGCCAATCAGGTGGTTTCGAGGAAGAAATGGTTGAGATGTTGCAAATAGGATTGGCTTGTGTTGCTCTGAAGCAACAAGATCGACCTCATATAGCTCAAGTTTTGAAATTGATTGAAGATATTCGATCAATTGATGCAGAGTGAGGGAAACAAAGTAGCTTTTTTTAATTCTTCTTCATAGATCATTTGTTTATTGAATTTGCTATTTGAGTGATTGTTACAGAGCAGATTTTGCAAAAGAATGAAACTTTTTGAATTTATAGATTCAGAAACAAATATAAATCCATTTCATACATAGAAAAGAAGAGACCAAATTTGGTTAAAGTAAATCATCTAAGAAAACATTAAAAAAGAAGATTCGACGAAGATCCAATTCCGAACAAAATTGGAGGATTAAACCGGACTGAGGAGCTGAAAGAGATCTGGTTTAGGATCTGAATTCATGCCGATGATGATGATCAGAGGGATGATGCCATAGTGAGTCGCGACCTTAGCTTTCTGCAATGACCAGTTGGTCCAATCCTTGACGACCTGGTACTTTGATGACGATGAGGAGGAGGAGGAAGATGATCCCTTTGATCCTTTTCCTTTGCCTTTAAGCTTCAACGAACCTTTAGCCGCCATTGATTCTGATCTCAGAGCTCTCTCTTTCTCTCTTTGCTCGAAGCCAAAACCCTAAGGGTTTAAGCTCCTTTTAAAGTTTGTATGTAAGACTCTGTTTAATCCAGAGGGTTCTTTATTAATTTTATCCAATTATTATTATTCTCTCGCTTGCTGGAAAATAGCTGGCAATTAGCATATGTGAAGCATAAATCCCTAAAAATGTCTCATTGTCTTTAGGTCTCAAAAGGCTCTCTCTCTCTGTCTCTTTCTCAAAAAATCTGCAGGAGTGAATCGTAAAGCCGAGTTTGGAGGATCTGTCTTGAGGTAAAAGCTTACTCCTTTATCTGAAATTCAACCTTACTTTTCCTTGTTCGATTATCTTTTTCGTTGCTGATTCGATCTAGGGTTTGTTTTGGATCTAGGAGTTTGTTCAGAGCGAGATTATGGCTTCCAAACGGATCTTGAAAGAGCTCAAGGATCTTCAGAAGGATCCTCCAACCTCCTGCAGTGCTGGTTAGTCTTTAGCTCTTCTTCTTGTCTGATCTGTGTTGAGCTTTTGTTGTAGATCTTATAATCTCTTTTTAAGCAAAAAAACAATTTTTGTCTTAATCTCATACCACAGTTTAGCTAGAGATCTTGAAGAGGTAATTGTAGCTATGTAATAAGGTCCGGATCTTATTATTGTAACACCATTTCAGATGAGGAAAAACGAATGCTCTTTCTTGTTCACCACTTTTGAGTAGAAAGCTGTTTAGTCTTTGTTACTTATTTATTGCATTCGGGTGCTATACATCTTTATTGAATTGTGAAAG
The DNA here is from genome assembly GCA_900406345.1 of Erysimum cheiri. Taxonomy (NCBI): domain Eukaryota; kingdom Viridiplantae; phylum Streptophyta; class Magnoliopsida; order Brassicales; family Brassicaceae; genus Erysimum; species Erysimum cheiri. The sequence goes on along the minus strand of OVAQ01000846.1, from coordinate 7,209 downwards.
TGAATAGAGTGAAGAGGATTGTTGTAGGAGATTCTCAAACTGCTCATGCATTTCTCTGCTAGAGAAGTCTCAGGACATCGCTATAGTGCAGAGTATTTATGTTTTGTCATAGATCATGTGTTTGAAAAAACTAAACTTTCTATTTTCTCTACTATGTACGATTGTGAAATCTTCAAGGCCCAGTTGCTGAAGACATGTTTCATTGGCAAGCTACAATTATGGGTCCATCCGATAGTCCTTATTCGGGCGGAGTCTTTCTCGTTACCATTCACTTCCCTCCGGATTATCCTTTCAAGCCACCAAAGGTAAAAAATCATTTTAACCAAATTGAAAATCACTATATGGGTTCTATTGGAATTCAAATCCTCTTTTTGTTGCAGGTTGCATTTAGGACAAAAGTGTTTCACCCTAATGTCAACAGCAATGGGAGCATTTGCCTCGACATTTTGAAAGAACAATGGAGTCCTGCACTCACCATATCGAAGGTGAAAAAGCTCTCTTTTACCAATAGCAGTGACGATATATATTGAATCTAACTCTGATTTTAATCCATTAATCTATTGTGAAATTATAGGTTTTGCTTTCGATATGTTCATTGTTAACGGACCCAAACCCAGATGATCCGTTGGTTCCAGAGATTGCTCACATGTATAAAACCGATAGAGCTAAGTATGAGTCCAATGCGAGAAGCTGGACTCAGAAATATGCAATGGGATAAAGTTTGTCTTTTGATCCCTCAAGACTCGGCTTTAAGGGAGAGATAGAGAGAGAGAGAGGACTCCTTCACATAGGATCTTCCATGAAATAAGTTAGATTCCTATGTTTTATCTCTTTGTTTGAAACCTCTTTAAAGTCAAACACAAAACATTCCTTCTCTCCTCTTTATCCCTTGTTTCCTTTCTTTGTTTTTCTTTGAGACTTAAAAATTATGTAAAGCTGGACGAAGTAAAAAAAAACGAATTATTTTGATTATGTTAATTTATATTCTCTAATCATATATCGTGTTATATATAAGAAGTTAAGAACTATACTATAAACTTTTACATGTTCATCCTTGTTATTAAATTGTCGATTGGTAATTTTTACCCTTGTACGAATGCAAAAGTGAAAACAGAAGCCCTGTATTTATATTGCGAACGATAAAAATATAGGATGAAAGTTTTTTGGAAAAGGGTGAGAAATGATTTTGCATCTTTTTGTTTTATTTTCTAATTTCTTAATCCTTTTCACCTAACTATAGTTGTTTCAATTGTTAAAAATTTGAGATTTGTTTGAAATCTTGAATTTTCTTCTGAACTATGCAGATCTCATTAAACGTTTACAATTGTTTTTGATAAGCAAACGTAAAATTTGAAATTGATTGCGGATTAACCAATTAAATTTTCAAAATAGTCAGAAGTATCTCTATGTTAATATAATCAGTGTATCACACAAATCTAAATCTAGTATTTCTATAAATTTCTAAAGATTATATAGAAAAGTGATTTATATAGAAAAGTGATATATATATGCATAACATCTAATTATGTGCATGTTAATTAAGAAAGTAAAACGCCTTCATTACGCAATACCATACAATGCGAATCCTTAATTATCCTATAAATACCTAAAGAAATCCTCTTAGAAAACAATACGAATCCAAGCAATTTGCTATAGATAATAATATCCAAACAAACAACTACACATGAAGATCGTAGCATTGTTGCTTATCGCATTCGTCATACTCTTGGCATCATTCCCTCATCCGGGAAATGCTAACGCTACCAGCGACAGTAGTTCCAAGAGGAATGAAGAATCATGTGTTACAACTCCGAAAAAATCAAATGCACTTCAGCTTTGCTTTGACGGTATTGCTCGTGGAATGAAGCTGCCGAGTACATGTTGTGAGAGAATGAAAGAGCAACGATCATGCTTGTGTGATGTAATTAAAGACCGTAGCATCCTCGATAGAAATGTCGTTAACTCTCATCTCAAGTCTTGTGGTATTCCTGACCCCAAATGTTGAAATTAATAACAATGTGATGCGTACGGAACCATACCAAAAATACGTCGAGTAGAGTCTTTGCCTCTTTCCTATTTTCAGTTTTCATACCATAATAAGTAATAGCCAATAATGGAGAAGTGGTGTTTACTGGTTAATTAGGAACATTTTCTCCACCTTTCTCATTTCCCTTGCTTGTAAATCAATTATTCCATATATGTATTTTATGCACACTTTATCTACCATTCAAATCTTGTATACTCTTATGCATTGCTTTGATTTAGACCACCAACACAATACAACAATTTTTATGAAATAATATAATGGTCGGTGTTAATGCCATGGTTTCTATATGGTTAAGCAAAATCATATAATCTTTGAGTTTCCAAGAGATTTATATCTTGTTGGATGACTTTAGCATCGATACCATCATCTTCAGGGCTTTTTTCCGAGTAGCTCTTTGTACTTGAACCTTAATTATTTTTATGGGGGGAAAAAGAAGCATGTAAGATTGAGGAACTAGCTACTATCCATTTTCCCATGGTTAATGTTTTACATTATGAAAGCAAGGAACGAGGAGGTCGTTGATGGAAAAGACCATTGAAATATTGATAAAAATCTCCTAAACAAATCTGGATTAACTATGGCCGTTATAACCTATGAAAGTAATGACATATCGAACTTGGTTCATTAGAGCGTGTGTGACCCTTTTTTTTTTTGTAAGTGTTTGTGAGTTTTTCTAATAACTAATTAATATATATGGGTAAAAAAACCAAATCTGATATGAACCCAAAAATAGTTCAAGTATTTCTCGGTTCTCACACAGATACCCGAATCCGAACCCTAACCCGAACCGAACCCGAACTAAATAGCAAAAATATCCGAATGGGTCTCAATCCCTATACCCAAATCACCCGAAACCCGAATGGATCCGACTTGAATGGGTTCGGGTACCCGAATGCCCATGACTACTGTATTAATTGTTTTGTTTTCATTTGGTACCACTTGACTTTATTTCTCTTCTGATGTGTCTTTGATTTGAAGTACATTCGTAGAAAGTTCCAATTTTAATTTGACGAGGACTAATGGCTTATAGCCTTTATACTATTTCGCATTTGTCTACGGTCGGGTCGAATGGGATGGAGAAATGTTCTCAGGGGACCTAGTTTTAAGAACAAATCTAGATGTAGAGAGTTTAGTGGTGCCCTACTGCCTACTAGGTCTGTAAANAAAAAAAAAAAAAAAAAATTGAATTTACCATTTGTAGTTCGAATTTTTGTTTGGAAGGGACTTCGATCTTTTATAGGATGCATCACGGACATGACTAGGGACCCAAAAATACTACAACTTCGTCGTTAGCAAAAGACATGCAACGAGAATCAGCCTTCAAAAGTCAGTCATATGCTCATGATATGAGAGAGGGCTGAAAAAAGAGATGAGAAAACGACTCTTGAGACAAATATTATGGTTATCTTTTCAATTGGTTGAGGTTAAAGAGTTATTTTACCTTAACGTACTCTCTTAGACTACTTTAAAATTTATAACTGTAAATTCTAGCAACAAGTTCAAACTTCAGCTCAAAATTCCAAGACTAAATTCAACAAAATCTGAAATCGATTTTTTAAAAGTAACAATCTTGTTCATCAATTGTCTTGTCAGTCTCTTCCTTGTTCATGAAGTAACCTTGCATTACACATTGGCTCCTCACACAGAGCTCACCGGAAGTGTTCTTCGGGAGTGACTGGCTCGTTTTAGGATCTATGAACTTCACCTCGAGATTTGGAAGTATTGATCAAGCTTATCAAACATAAGGAATAGTGGTAGAGACATGTGAGACAAGGAGAGGCTAAATGGAGAATCAAGATGGGTTGAGGCCTTACACCATTATCTAGAAGAAGCTTGGAATGCTCAATGCTACCGTTGGAGTCAACACTCCCGGGTTGTACTAGGAAGAAGGCATTGTCACTTTCATCTCGGGATTCCTCTGTTTCTCCCTCTTCATGTCGCTTTCTATTTTTAGAGTTGTTCCTTATGTCTATATAAAGGCTTGTAACCTCAAAACCTTAATCAACTATTCAAGTATCATTCTTATTGTCTCTTTACAAGTCTCACAATATGTTCCTCTCTCGCATCCTCTCTCTCGTTTTCTCTTATTCTTCATCTTAATACTCTCTAAGTCTAATATTCTTTCATGGTATCAGAGCAAAGATCTACATTCTACATCTCTTATTCTCTCTATTTCATCTCAGTCTTCTCTAATCTTACTCGTCTCTAGCTTTCTCTCTTCTCTGTTTCAAGTTCAAACTCTGTTTTTCTCTTTAACCGTTGGGTAATAGTTTTGTCCAACGGTCTTTCACGATGAACACAACGGAAAACACCAAACCGATTGCGATTCCGGTGACACTCAAAGGAGTGAACTACTTACTGTGGTCAAGAACCACGAAAACAGCCTTGTGTGGTCGTGGACTTTGGAGTCATATCGATACTTCCCTAGTTCCGAAAGAAACCACGAAACAAGATGAAAAAGAAGACACCAAAGACGGTCAAAGTGAGGGTAAGCTCACCAAGGAAGCCAAATGGTTTCAAGAAGATCAAACCGTCCTAGCTCTTCTCCAAAACTCTCTTGATGCACAAATTCTTGAAGCTTACTCGTATTACGAAACTGCTAGTGAGCTATGGGAAACTCTCAAGAACGTTTATGGAAACCTTTCGAATCTCACCCGTGTGTTTGAGGTGAAGAAAGCTATAACAATCTGAGTCAAGAGGACATGGAGTTCACAAAGCATTTCGGAAAGTTTCGGTCCCTTTGGGCCGAGTTAGAGATGCTCCGACCAAGCACCTTAGATCCGGCTATACTCAATGAAAGGAGAGAGCAAGACAAGGTGTTCGGCTTACTCCTCACCCTCAACTCAGCCTTCAATGATCTCATCAAGCATCTCTTAAGGGCTGATAAGCTCCCAAGTCTTGATGAAGTGTGTTCCCAAATTCAAAAGGAGCAAGGATCTCTCGGGCTCTTTAACGGTAAAGGAGAACTACCGTCGACGAACAAGGGCTCATTCAAGTTTGAAGATAGGAAGAATTTGATTTATGTGTTAGAAAGAGTGATCAATATAAATAGGAGAATAGTTTCTTAATTGTTCATGTCATGTCATGTGTGTGCAAACAAGTATTGGTAACTAAGAGGATGATAGTCTTTGACTCTCTTAGACATATTGTAGGTAGAGTTTTGTTGAGTCATGGAAATGATGTGAAAAATATCTGAATTTATTTCTTTATGGAGTCCAAGAAAAAAACATCTTGATAAAAAATATTTGTTCGTAAAAATTAGGTGAATTTTTCTTTCTTAAACATTCTACAATAGGTTGAACAAAGTTCTTTAATACTAATAACTATTGTTATTAATATGTTCATAGGTTGATGATTTTAGTGTTAGAATCCCCAAAAAAATTAGTTAAATCACAAAATATGTTTTTATATACTCCTCTACAATATATATATTTTAAAAATCTAATTAGATTTAAATATAAAATTACTTTTAAAATGAGATAAGTGGTATATATAGTTGTTATGATCATAACTTAAAAACTCATTGCATGTGTTATGTCCACTTCAAGAATCGTAAACTTGTCTCTCAAGAACATATAAACATTTATATTGAAACTACACATACACATAATCTTAGAACTTGAGCAGCAAGAAACAGACATGTGTACAAAACATCCTTAGAATATTTAAAATCTTCATATTTATATATACGTTTTACAATAACTTCACACAACAGACTTTTTCCACTCATTATCTCAGCAGAATTCATGGTATTTTCCTGGAAAATTACTCTTTATTCGGATTTTCCTGGAAAGTTACTCTTTTATTGATATAGATAGAACCCAAATGAAGATGTTCAACACTATAATCAATGGCATAGAGATGATCTGGAGAACAATTGTTTCGACATTTATGCTCTTTCTCTTCTTGAGATATTTCAACACTCCTCCAAATCCTCTTCTTGTTTTCTTCTTCCTCTATTCGATTCTTTTCTTGCTTATCATCGATCGAAATCGCTCTGTTTATGAAGAAACCGAAGATTTCTATGTTTTGTACACTTCTGAAGACAAGTACATAGAATGTTGTAATCTCACAAGGTATTGCTATGGTGATGATGATGATGATGATCGACTTAGCTATTATGATGGTTATGATGAAGTTAGTAATGATGGTTGTATATGGAATGATGATGAAGATTATAGCCAATGGAATCAAGATGGTGGTGATGATGGTATTGAAAACCATGATGATGATGATAATCATGCCCATGGTGATGATGATGATGATGATACCTTGACGAGCAGGATTGAAGATTATATTGCAAACGTTTACAATGGATGGAGAGAAGAGAGACGAACAGAGAAACTGTTTGTCTGATCTTTTCAAAACTCTGTTTTTTTTTTTTTTCTCTGACTCTGTACATATGAAGAAATTGTTATGGTGTACATAAATTTAGTATATGGTATGCATTGCTTATTACCTAGAGATGAGCGATGATCATAGCTCAAATAACTTGTTGAACAAGGTAGTAAACTCTTGGAGAGTTATGAGCTATCTTAAAAAAATCTCCAAGACACTTCTTAGGGATTTATCATAATCAGTACTTCATTGTAATTGGTGACTTAAGGATCAATAAAAAGAAGAAATGAGTTTGATTCTTATCCAGTATACCGATGAGGAAATCTTTTGGCCTTGAATCGAAATCGCAAACTTTATATTCTCGGATCTTCTTCTGGTGATTTGGTTTCTTCTCAACTTCTCTGGCTATTGCTCTATAAACTTCGACAAACGCTAAATGAACATGAACAGTGTGTGTTCCTTTGTAAACTTCACCAAACTTCTGCCTGTTGCTCTGTCAAGACCAAAATCATGGAATAAGCTTGCCCTGTCAAAACCAAAATCATCGCATAAGCCGAAAGATCAAACACAAATAAAACAGAAGCAAACTTGTTTAAGGCTTCTTGTCTACAATATTCAAATTTTATGAGAACGCTGATTCTGGTCTTAGCACTATTAGTCATGTTCATGAAGCTCACACACAATAGCAAACAACTAACTATAAATTTAACATGAAAACGTAAAGGAAATATAAACATAAATCACCTCAAAGATGCTCAACCAAACCGTTCTCTTGAGGACAATCTGTTTTAAGAAAGCATTTCCAAAAAGCTTTTGTCCAATCT
>OVAQ01000845.1:2061-24095 GCA_900406345.1 Erysimum cheiri | reverse complement strand
ATATATATATATATATATATATATATATATATATATATTGCTAAAATTTGTACAATTAATTTACTTCAATTTACTTAAGAAATTTTACTCGGTAATTGATCTGATATAGGCTAAAATATTTCAGTCTGAAATTAATATAATAAATTGGATTACATTATTTTTATCCCACAAAGTTTTGTTTTTAACAATATCAACTAATTAAAATGGTTCAGAAATTTAAACTAGAGATGAAACAATATTTTTACTTTTGCTATCTTATTAATTTTATTTGAGTATATTTAATCATAAATTAAACTCATAAACCTATAAATACGAGACGGATTGGTCTGTTTAAAATAATGCACCAATAAACATGTTCAGCCATTTAAAAAAAAAAAAAATTGCTCAAAAGAAACAATTTACCTATACAGCGTACTTGATTTAACTAACTTGCCTAGAAGATTTAACTAAATTAAAAATCCCATTTAAAAATATATGTACGAAAAGAATGAACAATGCATCAAGATCAAGTATACCAAAGTTATATACTTATATATTATGAAGTTATATTTTATACACTGAAAAAGTGATAAACATCATATCAAAAGCAGCAATAATAATAAATCAAGCACTCGTATCTCAGTGGTACTTGAGGGAAGTAAGTCCCAATACGGACCCGGATTCGAGTCTTGACCACCGGAAAATTTACATTTGGGCATCGCCGGTGACACAGATTAGTCATTTGGGCCTATAAAACCTTTGAAAACTGTGTATAACTCAAAAAAAAAAAAAAAGCAGGAATAATAATACTAGTTTCTAATGAATATGGACATAACCTGATAATGTTTCACGGTATCCAATACTATATAACAAAAAATACATTTTTGTGATCTATTATACTATTATATTGTCACGAGACCATGCCCTTTGGCGAGTATGTTAACTGTTGGTCCATAAAATGTCATAATTTTATGGCGAAGAATTATATGATACGAAACCATTGTTGGAAGAAATCTATAATCATTAACTTTAAAATAAAGTCAGTGTTCATGTTCAAAAAGCCTTTGAAAAAGCTAAATCATTTTCTTGTTGACAAGCATGGCTCATTTAAAACCAAATCAGTTCATTGCTATGCCTTTAACTAGTGTGATAAAAAAAACAATTGTCTAGCAAAAAAAGATCAGCGAAACTGAATGAAACTCATATAGTAAAATTGGTGAACAACAATTATGAAGTGAAATGAAACTCTTATAAAACTAGAAAACATTTAAATTTGTAATCTTTTTTTTTATAAAAAAATTTAATTAAAATATCAGATATGCATGCTTTACCTTTATTCTGTAATTTTTTGTAATTGGATGAAACTTATATTAGCGAAGTTGGTGAAAGAAAAAATCATGAAGTGAAATGAACTATTATATAAAACTTCCGATCCTTCATATTACTTGCAAATTGCAATTACCAATGAAATTAAAATTGGGGTTGTGTTATATTTTGAATCCCACAAGATTTGCTGAAGAATTTTCATAGTTTATAAACTCTTTTTTTTTTTGATAACCCGGGTATCCCAACGCTCTCCGACGGGGCAAGGGTCCACATGTTAGCTATCGAATACCCGACAAAGCAGGAATACACGTGTTAGACTATTGGTTCGCTCACATTAGCCACATGGACGGCCAAATGACACTCCACATGTCAGCTCTTAAGACGCTGCAGCCCGCATGTGAATACCGCAGTGACCGGGGCTCAAACTCGTGATGACGGGTACCTCAGCTGAGGATCCTTTTAGTTTATAAACTCTTTATAATTCATACTAAGTATCAGTCTTATTGTCGCCCCGTTTGCATGAAATTAAAACATAAACATATTTATACATTTTTTCCTTTTCTGATAATTAGGAAATTTGTAATCACTGTCTTAATCTGTCTAATTTTAATATGCCAATCATGCACCATATTAATGGTAATGAGCAATACCAGGAGTTACAATTAATAGTTATATATATTTATATCTATGTATGACGATTATATATATGTATATGTAACCAGAAGTTGTCCTTTTACACGTGGATATGTGACTACTCACAACAGATTTGTGCGAAGGTCTTCACGAATCACGACCACATCATTACATGTGTGTGTGTAAATACATACATATATATATGTGCAAGGGTCTCTAAGCGTGTGTCGTTAGATCATGATTTACTACAAAAGTGTTCTTCCATCTTTAGGTTTCATGTAATTTTGTGTGTGTGTGTGTGTGTGTCCACTGGCTAATATTTGCATTCTTCCATGATTAGAAGCAAGGTCGAACTCCTGTACCAGCTGAGGAAGCCACAAGAGTCAAGAGTAGCCTAGCAATTTCTCTAAGAAGTTTAAATCTTGGCAAGATTTATACATAGATTTGGTATAAGAGAAAACTAAAGTATCCACTATTTTTTTGTTGTAATTTTTAATTAAAGTAAATCCGGAGTTCAAACTAGTAGATTATCATTATATATACATGACTAATTAGTCATTAAATTAACTAAACGCATATTTTTCATATATATAACAAATATCGAAGTTTATTTCACTAACTTTTACAAATATATATATATATATATATATATATATATATTTTTATGCCCGAACTTTCATATTTTCTTGGTGTACGCCTAATCTCAATGAAGTGGCATAGAACATCATGAACTGTGAAAATTAATGTATAACATGCACCACAATTAACGCCAGGTTTTTATAATTGTATCGAATATTTAATACGAGAATGACTAATTACACATTCACTATAGCTGACATCCATTATCATCATGTTTAAATTAAACAAAACCAAACGGTTACCAAACATACTAGCTCAATCACTTTAGTAACTGTTATGTCACTTATGTGAGAAGAATTGCTTACCAGATATTGGATTCGAGTACCGTAGAATAAATTACCATATGATTAAATATTTTTGGAAAATATTAAATAACAAATCATAAATTACCTTTAACTATTAAGAATAATAATTAACAATAATAGTGTGTTCTTTATATCCAAATCTAAAAAAATTAGACAAATTAAAAATTTAGCTTTAGTTTGTATAAGCATCCTTATAGCACCATCCAAATTTAAATCGGTAGAATGCATGTTAATGGCAAAAAAAACATAAAAGTAGTAATTATCAATGGATTAACATTCTTAAATTCAATCTTAGAAAACGAGCATTATGCTGTCAAAAAGAGAAAAAAAGAAAACCAACATTATATTTTTGCTGGTAACTTAAAATTTTTTGTATGTCTTCTCCTTTGATCATAGAAAACAATAACATAAAAAGCTTGAGATTATTTTACCGTGCTACATTATGATACTTGTGATATTGGAAAGTATGATACAATAACATAAAAAGAATACATAGACTTGTTTTTGGTTTATCATCCAAAGAAATGTAGATAATTGGAAAATTAATGCACTAAATGTTGGAAAGTTTGTTCTCCAAAATGTATGTAGAGATGCAATATTGCAAATACGTACGAAACGGTGACGTGGGATGAGGTAGGTCTTATGGAAGCAAATATGAAATATAGTATAAATTAAGTTTTCTTGTATATGGAAGTGCTTGCCCATGTGGTTAATATGTGATCTTTATGCATATATATTGTGTAATTTTTGAAATTATAAATACATAAATATATGCAAGCATATAAGAAATAAGTAAGCATCACTTTGTGGTCACACGCATGGGTTGTCTCTGGTCCCTTTGCGTTTCCTTTTTTCACATTTGTGGCCATTTGTAGCCTTCTTATGTCACCCCTTTACATATATTATATACACACATATATGAGTGTGTTTGCACTTTCTTAATATCTTAAGGTTTTTTTAAAGTGAACATAAATTCTTTAATAGAAAAAAGTTTGGTTAGGATTTGTGAACATTATCCCGGGCGGTGGGTGCTCTTTTAGGGCTTTAATCATCATGACGCCATGCTTACTCCATTCATTTTACGTCTTAGAACTACATATCATATTCATTATAAAACTTAACATGTTGCAATCAATAGTCTTGTTCACAAACAATAATTTTAAATAGACAAAGTAACTCGAATTATATATATAGAGCACAGCATAACCAATCTAACATACTAATTAGAGCTTTCGGATAATTAACTTGTATTCATAATCTACGTACAAACGTTTGTACATCTTTAAGTTTAAACTCTCAATCTTGTGTAAAAACATTAAATCTCTTGTAGCTACCATTAGACCAAATTCTTTAATACAAAATATTCCTTGTAGCTATAAATTGCATAAGAATGCTACGATTTCTAACTCTAGTTCGTGCGTATCAACATAAAATAATATATATATATAGTAATGCTCTAAAATATACTACCATTTAAGTCCATCGGCCATATTTAGCAAACAAAAAAAAAAATCGACCAAAAAGAATGGGCATAAATTCATTTGAGTAACCGTTATTTAATTAGCATAATATTCGGATATTCTTAACATTTAAAACATCAATGGTGATCAACTGCAATAGAAAGATTTGAAGTATTAAGTTTCATATAGTTTTAACTCAAAATTAATTATTATAATATGTAGATTAATCTATGTCTGATATATATATTTTGTTTTTTAATATTTTTAATATTCGATCTTAACACACAAGTTTACATGAGATATTCTGCGTGGAACAGGTGTAAGCACTAAATATGGATCTTCATATATAGAGACAAGACGGTAGAATTATCCGTCGTAAGAGTAACACACACTTGAAAAATATAGTTCCTTTATTTCATTTATATATCTTGGACTTAATCCCTTACTTCTTTTTGAATCGACTGTATTTGTTTACTAACAGTCTTTAGAAAAAAATTGTTTTGCCTGGGGCCCTAATTTGACTTGTCGGACTTGCAAGATTCTGATATTATGCGATAAATTACAAATTTTCTAATTTTTAAGTAATTAACAATAAATAGAGTGAATCAGTAATTTATAAGGCTTGTACTTGGACTTAACGTCGTCCCTTGTGGATTTGTTCATCGATAAAAGTGATTTTAGGCAATTTGGGCCGATAAGTTATTCTGGGCTACGTAGTTATTTTAGGCTTATGTCATATTCGTCTCACCAATATGTGTAGTACATTTTCAAGAAGTAACACTGTTGGTGGCTCTGTAAGCAAAATCCAATCTAATCCATTGGCTGAAGTAAAGAGAAAAACAGATTGGCACAACACTACTAAAGTACTAGTCACCAAAGAAAATCCAAATAAATTAGATTTGAGTTTGACTAATGATAATGCCTTAGGTTTCTTGCATCTGAATGTTAGACTTTCAAACATAAGAAACATAAAGACAGCACATGTAATTTAACGTCTTTGAAGAAAATGTTTATATATAGAATAGAAGAAAGCAAACTTCTTACAAGTGCTCAAGCTGAGTTTTAGGAAACTGGGAATTTAAAGATTAAAAGATTGGGTTCGAGCAACAAGAGTACATCTAAGGGGATGAGCCATGCTCAAGGTCGTTCCTGAAATAGCTTCTTCCATGTTAACCTTATCTCCTTTGATCTTGAAGTCAAAGCACTGCACCATCATTCCTATCGCGGCTCCAACGAAAATGTAAGCTAGATTTGATCCAGGACATCCTCTTCTTCCGCTGCCAAAAGGAAGATACTTAAATGCTTGCTCTCTCTCGTCTTCTTTCCCAAATCTTGAAGACGATAAAAACCTCTCTGGCTTAAACTCATCAGGATCTTCCCAAGAATCTTGATCTCTCATCACGGCATAACCATTGATAACGAGTGTAGTCTTCTCCGGTATGTAGAACCCTTTGATCTCACATCTTTCTTGGAACGTCCTTACCAAGAGATGCACTGGTGGATGCAATCTTAGTCCTTCCTTAATCACCGCTTGCAAATAAGTAAGGTTTGGTATATCTGTTTCTTGAATCAACCTTGTTTTCCCTACAACTGCATCAATTTCTTCTCTCAACCTCTCAAGAACGTTAGGATTGTTAATGATCTCGGCCATTATCCATTGAGTTGTTTGCACTGAGGTATCAGTGCCTCCAATGAAAAGCTCCTGCAGTGCCAAGACTCGGAAAATTAATTATAATTAATTTTCGTTTGGATCCGATTGGGAACAAACGAATATCCTAATAATTAGCCAGTATATATAAGATAAATCCAACACCAATTAGTATGACGCCTTTTGGGAAGAATCTCAAAACAATTCCGTGCGGGCTTGGCATAAAGTGGATAATATCGGGAGAATTGACTTGAGCATATAAAGAAGAACATTTACCACGAAAAATGACTTGATATGATTCCTAGTGATCTTAAACTCTGCATTTTCGTCTTCAGAAGCTGCCAACAACACATCCATCATATCCATACCGTGATGATCCTCGTCTAGTTTCTCTTTGTGTTCCACAAGAATCTTCTCTAACAGCTCATTGAACCTGTTGGATACATCCATTATATCCTTCTTGAATAGTGGGATCCCAAGCTTCTCAAGCGGTCTGCGTAGTGTAGCTGCCAAGAAAATCTTCAGCGTCAAGGCATATGATTCATCAACCAAGCCTCTGACTATCTCTTCCTCACCGTTCTCCTCTGAAAAACTCCTTCCCATGCTCATCCTACACAAGATGTTGTTCATAAGCTTCTTCACTTCCTTAGTAATCACAACGCTCTCGGACGTCCTCGCCTTATTCACAAGGCTACTATAAAACCTATGTAGCTCTTCACCACGAATATCTCGTGACCTCTCGAGTGACTGTGGTCGAAGCAGCTTAGTGACGATGAGCTTCTTCATAAACTTCCAGTAATCTCCATAGGGAGCATTGGCCATGCCAAAAGATCCAAATATAAGAGACTCATCGACAGCAGCAACACTACGAGAGGAGACGTTAACGTCGTGATCCTTGAAGATCTCGTAGGCCACTGAAGCCGAGGAGACGAGGATGATTGAGACATTAAAGATCCGGAGATGGAGGAGAGGTCCATACTTGGAGGAAACTTTTTGTAGAGACTTGTGGGTTAGAGAAGAGAGAAGAAGGTGAAGATGACCGATGATCGGAATAGATGGAGGGCTCAGAGGCAGATCATAGCCTCTTGAGTCTTTTGGTTTCTTGAAGAAGAGAGAGTAGCAGAAGAAGGAGAAGAGACATAGGAGGATGAAGATGAAACAGTTGTGATAGTCAACGCTAATAATTGCTGCCATTGTTGTTCCAAAGTGAATAGGCGATGAAACATCATCAAGAATCAATTAATCTTAAAGTATAAGACTATAAGTGTATAACCAACCAAATTAGCTAATAATATAAACTCAGATTAAAAGTTGACACTTGTGATCAAATTCATCGACCCTTTCTCATAGAAGTTACACATATACAATATTATTTGATAGATTGCATTTTCAATCTTTATTTTAGTTCATATTCTAAATTTTTCCTTATAATTTCCACTTATATATAAAAGTAGGGGTGATTCAATTAATTTTTAGAAAAACTAATATCCAAGCATTTAACAAAAACATCATACTATAAAATAAAGCATAAAATGTAGTACTATAAGAGAAATTTTAATATTTTTTAAATATACTGTATGTTGTAACCTATTTTAAAATAATATTTAATTTTAATCGAAATTAATTATACAAAGTTACAAACTCCAAAAAGATTATTTTATTTCTATTATTGGGAACGGTGAACCGTCACCCAAATTTCGTACTTCCAAGACCAAGAGAAAAAAAAACAAAAGAACGCAAAAACGATAGAAAGAATCTTTGACACTCATCGAAACGGAATATTCCGGTTAATGAACAATCCATCACGGCAAAGCACAACCACGACGAGAAAAACCTAACCGTGATCTATCTCTATCGAACTCAAACAAGAAACCTTGTTGCATCAAATTCCCGATCACCGAGAATCCAACTTTCGGATTCACCGATTGAATCGCCAAACATTGGATCTGTTCCTCCGTCTCGATAAAGTAATTCCTCGGCGGCGGAACAAACACCGCACCGCTGGAGAATTCGAATTTTAACCTCGGTAAGATCTTTTCCGGCTTCGCGACACCTGAGACGTTAACGCATAAATCGAATCCCGGAGTCAGCGCATCGGCGTTCGGGAGCTTGATCCGTCGTCTTAACGTCGCTAAAACCAATCGATACGCTGGATCAGCTAGAAACGCTAAAGTTGTGCCGGAGTCCACGACGGTTCCGCCGTTACCTGAATCGTCGATTTCCCAAATTGATGGATCGATTCGTAATTTCGCACCGTTAACGAAAACAGATTTCAATTTAACGTAGTAAAAAGTCGGCGAGAACGGATTCGTGAGCAACGGAGTGAAGAAAAGCTTCGAAACGGCGTTTCGATTTCCTCTGCTGCCGTCTCCGATGATGAGGTAACTCGTCGGCGGCGGAGAGAGAGTGTAATCCATTAAACAATACGAAAACTTGTTACCGAAACGACGACCCAACTGAGAAGCAAACGAAATAGGCCCACGGCCCAAGCCCATAACTCCATGGGCTCCATTAAAACTCGTACCCGATACGGACTGACCCGAGATCCGAAACCCGCATCCGAAAGCAACATTTTTTAACTTCGCTTCTTTACCAGAACTAGTCCTCAACGACGTCCGTTCTCTAGCGAATAAGCCGGAAGTTAATGAACCGTCTGCATAACCATACTCATAATGACACGTGGAATGGATCCGGGTATGGTTACATTTCGGAGCCCGACCCGGTTTAGGTACTAAACGGCAAATCGGGTCGTAGCAATGAGCGGGAGAGAATGTTGAGGAGTGGCGAGGGAAGAAGACGGTGGCCGGAGAATGATGAGAACAGTTCCGGCAAGCTGAACATTTCACCCAAACGAGATCGCTTCCTGTGTCAGCGATTAGAAGTAACGATTGAGGCGGTTGGCCGATTCGAAGATCCACAAAATATTGACCCGACCCGGAAGATGCGCCGGAGACAACCGGCGATTTGACGAATGGGATAGGTTTACGGCGGAGAGAGAGAAAATGGAGACGACGAGTGTCTAAAGCTAAAGCTTGCGTCGGAGAAGGAAACGGCGATTTGCGTAACAACGGAAGTTTCAAGTACTCTTTATCATCACTCACGGCGGCGAGATTTGCCGGCGGGAGGAGGAAGAGAGAGAGAAAAGAGCAGAGAACGATAAGAGGAAACATTGAGAGAAAAGAGAGAGAGAGGTTTTGTGATATTTCTGTCTGTGTTTTTAAGAGATGAAGAAGAAGAGTGTATAAAAAATACGGTATTTATACGTATAATTATACAATTTTTTGTCAGTTTGTGGTCGAAATGATAATAATAACATAAACAACGTGAAGACTGAAAGATTTCTGTTTTGGGGGTATCAAAAGAAAGCTTTGGCTTTTGCAATAAAACTCTTAGCTGTCTAAATGTGTTTTTGTTTTGTTTCTTTGTTCCTTTCACTTTAATCTTTTTTCTTTTTATAATCATTGATTCGATTAATAATTTCAAAACCCAATGTTTGTAATAGTGTAGTGTTTTACGTTTGTGTTCATGTTATAATGCCAAAATGTTAAATATCTATGGATTATGGTTGTTTTCTAGTGATTGTAATCTTATAGTCTTAGATCCGTGAATTTATTTCTTTTATTAACTATTATAAGAGGGTCGGATGATATACTATTATTATCATAATAATTCATAGTTATACGAATACATAGTGTAATTAATAATAATAAATGTAGATCTTGTTTGGACGTGAAAAGTACTATACCCAAGAAATGGACCCTGTTTGTTAGGTGGTGGCAGAAATACTTATAATTTCCAAAAATAAAAAACATGATTATTAATTACTATTTCTTTATATGATTGCATAAAATTACAAAGGAAAAAATGGAACTAGTCCTTGTTGTTATTTGCTGTAAATCTAATGAACCATTATTATTTTTTATTTTGTACTTTAGTTTAAACATGGAAACAAAGCTTTAACCAAAAAAAATATTGTGATAAATATGAAATGATAAGATTTTTAAATACGCTGTAAAACATTAAAGCAATAAAGAGTGAGGAAGATTCGGGCGATACTTTGCATGGCTGCACATGATATGAAACATGTGACTTTTAAGACAAACCACAATTATTTTATCTTTTTTTCAGTAGTTTGGGAGATTACAAATTTATTGCGAATTTAATATCTAAAAAACACTTCCAAACCTAAACAAGAAAAATGTATATTTTTTTTACAATAATCTATAAATTTCACTGTACTATGAATCAAGTATGTGTGATACAATGATAGAGAGAGAGAGAGACATAGAAGAAAAAGAAAGTAATAAAACTCAGTTTACAGATTCTTCTTCATTGTTATTATTATTATTATTGTCTCCTCCAGATTCAGTCTTGGCTCTGCTTCTAAGCTCTTCAAATGCTTTCATGCTCTCTGCATCAAACCCTCCAGCAAACTGTACATAATAAAACAAACATTTTCAGTTATATATCCAAACGATTCAGTCATTTTTAAGGTTTCTATTGTTCTTATTTTTTTTACCTGATGGACTCTAAAAGCAAAACGAACACCTTGGAGAAGCAAGAACTCTCTATTAGGATCTTTATCAGATCCACTTACTGAATCAAGTTCATAAGCTACTCGTTTCATGTACTTCTTAGCGAGCTGGACTGACGAAAGCTTGATCTGTGTTGTGTTGTGATTGAAAATGAACAAATCAAAACAGAGCATTTTCAAGATTGTTTTACAGAAAGAAAGAACAAATGTTTACCTTCCCTACGACGCCAGTATCAGATAACCAATCAACTGGAATACCGAATTCTTTATATCGCGAAACCGCCATGTCTCTTGTACGTAAAAGCGCGTAGACACTTTGTTCAACTCTGTGGAAAAAGGACTCAAAAACATTAGTATAAAGAAAGATTTGAGTGTGAAAATTACTCTGTTTTTTCAGGTTTGATAAACTTACTTCTCTAGCAACTTGTACATCTTCTTCAAAGCAGGTTCACAAGGGAGATTAGGATCATCGACAAAGGAAGTAACTTGCTTCTCCAATTTCATGAGATCTTGATATTCAAAAGCTGCTTCTCGTAGTGCATCAGCTTTACCTTCTGGCCAATCAAAGTGTTTAAGAACTGCCCTTTCATCAACCAAGAAGGAGAGCTCTTCATCTAGCCAGCTAACAAACGCCAAGAGATCTTCTATGTCGGTGAAAGAGGAACCTCGGACTTCAGTTGCTAATGACTGAACAAAGTCACCTTGTGTCTCCACATCCGCTTTTACCTGTAATCAAGTTTAAACAATTGGATTCTTTGTTTGAAATCCAAACTCACTAAACATTTATATTGAAAGTGAAAACTTACTGCTAAGAGGAATGTTGATCGATTCTCGATTTCTCCAATCATATTGTTCCTAGCTGCTGATGCATTACCAGTTCCTGAAGAGATCAAAGAAGGTGCACCTTCTTTCTTCGATTCACGTTTCATCAATGATTGATAAAACTCGACAAGCTCAGGAGCTCGGTGTACTTTGTTGCCGCTTCCCGCTCCCCTTCCAAGTGCTCCAGGAGGAGGTGGTGGTGGAGGAGGCCCACCGCCACCGCCAGGTGGAGGAGGAGGTGGTGGCGGACCACCACCAGGTAAAGGAGGTCTTGCTGAGGGGGTACTTTTACCAGCTCCAGATGATCTTGGAGGCGGGCGAGGTACTCTAGGAGGTCGTTTCTCAATGTCTACAAGCTTCATTTTGGCTACGGTTGCAGCGTTTTCGCTAGCTTTACCTTCGTTAGACTCATTTGACTCGATAGGCTGGTCACCTGTGATCACGGAGGAGGGAACCACAACCTTTTTCTCCTTTAGTTGAGCAAGTTTAGGAGGCAAAGCCACATTACCGCCAAATCTCTCTGCTCTAGCTTGATCTGCTTTATGCTTAATGTGCTTCTCCCTTTCAACCGCCAACTTATGCCTGTCTTTGTACGCGGGATACTTCTCGTCCAAAACATTGTCAACAGATTTAGACATCACGTGGAACGATGATGCAACGGAATTCAAAGGCTCGCCCGGAGAAGAAGCTTGTTGAGTTCTGATTCTTGGAAGATTCGGGGTTTCAGGTGTACCAGGAGCTGTTTCTTCATCCACTTTACCAAATGTTGTTATGGCTACGGATTCACCTGCGTTTCTAATCATCAAAGATTCCAAAGGACCTCTCTGTTTATGCATGCTCGAGCTTAGCCTTCCCGGTGATCCTCCATAGAATGATCTTGAAGGCGATGATTGAACACTCGAATCATCTTTGCTTTTGCCCCACCTCTTGAGTTTCTGCATCAGTCCCGGTTTTTTGCTAAGACTACTAAACCTACTTGTGGAACTATCCATTGAAGCATTATCGAAATCATCACTTCCCGGAGATGAAGGTTGAGAATAGTTGCTCTCAAGATCAGTATCTCCTTGTCCACGTTCTGAACCAGCATACTCTAGCATTAACCGTTTCGCTTTCGCTTGTGACTTGGGGCTTAGATTCTTGTTCAAGTCACGAGCCGAGATTTTACCAGCTGGTGTCTGGTAATTTCTTAACTCATACCTTAAACATGCATTGACCCAACGGAGATAAACTAATTCCTCAACTTCACTAAACCTATTCATTTGAAGCCCTTCCACTTGCTTTAACAAGTCCTCATTGTTATGCTTCAAATTATTAACCTCTTCTCTAACCTTAGCCACTTTATCACTCTACAGAATAAGAAAGATAACTTTAATCTAAGAAAGAATGAAACTTTGTTGGAGTAATCATTACACTTACCTCAGTCATGTTTGAAAGAGCTGCGATTCTTGCTTCCGCTGAATCGAGTTTAATGGATAACTCTCTCTTCTCATGTTGAAGCTCTTTGTTTTTTCTCTTGAGTTCCATAACTTCCATTTCCAAATCCAGTACAGCTTTTAGCTTCTTCTCCACTTCGGTATCTTTATTCATTGCTTCTTCTTCTTTCATTTGAAGGTTTGAGACATGCTGTTTAAGCAACAGTAACTGTCCTTTCGTTTGGTTAGCATCAAGCTGGATTTGCCTCTGCAACTCCTTGATCTTGTTTCTCGCCGCCTCAAGCTCCTTCCTTACAATACCGTTTTGCGAGAGCTCTTCTTGAAGCTTTTTCCTCTCAGCTTGAAGAGAATTAATAGTGATATTTAACATATCGATCTCAACAGTCTTGATCTTGAGCTGTCTTTGTAACTCAACGATATCAGATTCTTGCTCTTTGAGTCCATAATACTCGAGCAATTCTCCTTCGAGTTTCACTTCTCTTTCTTCTAGCTCCTTAACTAATTGCTTTAACCGTTCGAGCTCACCGTCGTTATAAGCCATCTCACTCTCATACTTCCTCTCTTTCTCTGCTTTCTCATCATCAGGCAATGGATACTCAATCTCACCAGATAAAAGATCTTCAAACTCAGGTAAAATATCATCATCTAGATAGTCCGAGAAACTTCCACGACTCTGATTGATGACGCTATTGATCAGTTTCACCTCTTCTTCTTCTTCTTCTTCCTCCTCCTCTTGCACCTGAAAATATTATCCAATTTGTCAACAACCATCACAAGCACATAAAAATAACAGAACCTTAACCAAGTACACTTACATTCTTATCATTGAGATTGTTGCTGGGTGACACGGCCTGTTCTTTATCGCCTCCCTTGCCATTCTCTTAAAGCAAAATGCAGAGAACAAAACAAAGTCAGACTCTATATATAGAGTGAAATGCCATCAAACAGAGAATCTTTGTGTGCTTGTATAAGAAAAAAAACAGTACCTGACGGTTTTTCCGGATTGGAGGGTTTACCGTTGAGCCGCTTAACAGTAACTGCTGCAATGGAAGCAGCAACAACGAACCCTATCCGGACAAACATATATTAAAATCTTGAAATACGTCTCTCATCTACAGAACCCGGGAAATCTCCTTAAAAAGTATCACTACTGATGATAACTCAACCCATTGTTCCTCCAAGTAAATTCTTTATTCCAAATCCTGTTCATGAACCTTATGACAAATGGATAAACACACTTGTTCCTGTAAAGAAAACTCCCAGGTACTGACAAAACTTTAAGGAACTATGTCCACTCAAGAAAAGAAGAAAAAAAATATATATTATCATCACAAATTCGGTCTTATCAGGTTTATGGACCTCTCAAGTCTCATGCATCAACAGCCAAAAAAATTTCAGCATTAATTAAATTGAAAACCAATAAATCTGGCTGCTTTTAGATGAAGACAGATGAGGAAATAGACATGTATGGTAGTAATAGATGGGGACTTAAAGCCATGACCAAGAAACAACCATAATTAAGAAATTATCCATTTTTGTCCATATTGGCCAAAGCACAAGATTAAGAAAATTCTGTCTCTTGTGTCAAAGCTTTTTACCAAACTAGACGGTGAACTAACCACAGAAGATGATTAAAGATAAAACATTCATTGACTTATTCAACAAGACCAATCTACTCAATATAAGGATTAGTGATCTCAATTTGGTAAAGGTGATATTCATAAGATAAATGTTGTGATGTTTGGGGACCAGCTCCAAGTAGAGGTGTGTTGCCAAGCTACGTAGCAATAACCAATTACAAGAAAACAGCAGATTGAATTTATATCTAAATGTCAATTTTCTTGAGTTAAATCAGCCAAATAAGACAACCAAGAATGGCCTTTTCATTATCTTATCAAAACCTTTTTTCTCAGCCATAGATTCTCACATGCTTTTGCCTAATCTTTTTAGCCTTATCTTACTAACAAACTTTTTGTCTGTGTGAACGAGAAGAGATAACACTAAAAAGAGAACAAGTTCTTGTAAAAGATGTAAGAATCTTACATGATATGGTGTGAAAACTCATATTAGACCTTCACTTGATCCTGATTCTGTTTTTTTACCAATCTGCACATTAGAATGAAGATAAAAATGAGTTTGATTGAGACATTGCCAGTGAGGATTAGGACAAGTGGAGCCTAACCAATTTATCTACTCACTGTCTTATTGTATGGCAGAGGAATTTTCAGGATAGAAGAACTCAGAACACACAATTACAAAGCAAAAAGACAGAACAGCTTTAATTGTTTCTTGTCTGAGAATTTTTTTGGAATTCATCAAAGACGTAACTTTAGATATGACCCAGTTTTGGTTTGACTGGTACACTGAATGTCTAACGAATTCGACCAAGTAAATATCAAAAAGATTCAATTTTTAAGCAAACCCAAGTTTTAGAAGCGTACCTGACTTTAGAGCTTTCTTGATATTTCTTCTTTCAATGTCGATGGTTGGGGATAATAGAGAAAGCACGGTGCTTTGACAATGACGTGAAGTTTCCATTTTTATTCAACAGTTTTTGTAAATCGCTCTTCAAAAATTTGAATTCAATTTGCTAAAAGTGTGAGAATAGGTTCAAAGCCAATGATTAGATTCGTAGTAACTTATTCTTCTCACTTTTTTTTGGCATTTTCAAAAATTAAGGGTTAATTGTCTTTCCCCAAATAACCAACAAACAAAGTTTTCGGATTTGCTTGATTTCAGATTTCAAACACTCATAATATAACAAACAATCAGCCAACAAATTTTTTGTACAATCTGGAGAAGATTCAAGCTTGGTCATTCCATTTCCATCTTCGTCCTGCTTCTTCGAGAACCTTAGCTCTTGCTTGGCTTGCCTTAGCTTCATCCTCAACCCAAGTTCTGCATTTCATTCACTTATAATTAGTTAAAAGCTTTTCCCAAAGATCAAAACTTTACAATAAGGGTCTTTTTTGAGTTATTACTTGAGAATCCGAAGAGCTTCGATTTCAGCTTCGAGAATTGATCTTTTGTCGATAAGCGATTCGAGTTTAGATTGTAACTCACTTAGCATCTCTTGTAACTTACTATGCTCAGTCAGATAAACTGATTTATCGGATATTAGTCTCTGAGACATCTCATCAATATCTTCAGTCAAGCTTTGAAGCAACTGTTTCTGACAATCTATGGCTGCTTTCTCTTTCAAACGCTCGGCAAACCACTTCTGCTGAGCGGTTTTTTCTTCCTCTAATTCACTAACGCTGGATAGATACAGCTCTTCTATCTCAACTCCTCGGGTTCTCTCTACCTGAAGTTTCTCATCCCAAAAATGCCTTATTTCGCCTTTTTCTAGCAACTCCGATCTGATTTCTTCCGTCTCAGCTTTCTGCAAGAGGGACTCTGCTTCTAACCTTGATAGCTCTGCTGAAATAGCTTTCACCATTTTACCGCTTGTTAATGCTACAGCCGCTTGTGCTTTTGTAACAGGTCTATTTGGTTGAAACCGCTTGATCCTACCTGTAAAAATTGAAATCTTCATTTGTTTTTCGATTCTAAGTCTACAATCACAAACCAGACCAATTACTATACAAATTTACTTAGTGCCATTCCATTTGTGCTGTAATGCATACAAAGATCAACAATACAACAAAGAAAGACAAGGTCAGAGTTAGAGGTAGAAGAATACCAAAAACGTTTCTGATTGTACTCTTGTCACCCATCAAGTAGTCCAAGAAGAAACCGAGGGCCATATCGGGATTGATATTCTTCATGTCTATATAGTCTACCTTTGTCCTTGATATCTGGACTGTAAACAAGTCAGGCTTTTTAAGAGATAAAAAGCATTTGATAAGCATCGCCGTTATGCCCAAATGTTAAAACTTAATCACACCTCTTCCATAATTTCTGGATGGAAACCACACTCCAACTGAGCTTTCCAGTTTACCAACTCGAGTCGGGAAACAAAACTGCGGCCACCATGTCAAAACAATTAGAAATCAGTGAACAATGAGACAAATACATAGCAGATGAAGAAAGCTAATCCCCTTTATACCTTTCAGGATTAAAATTAATGTTTCCCAAGTCATTTCGAGAATCTTCTTCACTGA
Source organism: Erysimum cheiri (assembly GCA_900406345.1). Lineage (NCBI taxonomy): Eukaryota > Viridiplantae > Streptophyta > Magnoliopsida > Brassicales > Brassicaceae > Erysimum > Erysimum cheiri. The sequence goes on along the minus strand of OVAQ01000845.1, from coordinate 7,213 downwards.
GCTTGCTGGAAGTAATGCCAGCCTCTGCCAATGCTGAATGAAAAATCGAAAATAAAATAATTTACAGAAGTTCTAATAAACTACTAAACCAAAGTAGAAATGTCTCTTATCATTTTTTACCTTGAATGTACTCGAAGTCAGGATCTGCGGTATTTATATCGTCAAATGCAGGAATTGAAGAGCCAGCTAAAGCTACAGCTGGAACAATCCTGTGCATTGGATTTCTAAAGGCAAGCGAAAGATTCTTTTATCACTCGTTCACCACAAACACAAAGAGTTCATCATATGCACGAATAATAACTTTACCACAAGAAGTATCATTACCTCTCTAATAACAAATTAGAACTAACTAGCCATCTAGCATACTCCCGTCTAGTACACAACTCGTCTGCTACTACATCATCTTCAATTATCTGAACAACTTAATTACAAGTGACATGTTCATGATCAGAGCTGAACAATAAGGCTCATGCTTAAAGTCAAATTGTCGTGTTTCTCGAAATAAACCTTTAGTTTCTTTAAAACTGCTATTGCTTCTTGTTGAGCGGCATCCACAGCAACCGGAGTAGTAACACGGTGAGTTTTTCCGATCGATGCTAAAAGCAAACAGCAGAAAACACAAATTAAGACTTGTTAGAGCAAATTTTATGACTTCTTTCAACTCAAAATTGACCAAGATGAGAAGGTACCTATGTCAACAGTATCTGAAACATAGTCAACACTTTCAGAGTTAGCCTCAGAAACAGAATTGTTCTCATCAGTGAATAGAGTTTCACTCTCATTCTGATCCAAATCCACATTTTGATAATGCAATGGATTACTAAAGCGAAACCTAAAACCTGTCAAAAGACACAAAACCGGAGAATCTTGATTAAAACCATCTCGAGATTAGCAAAAAAAACAAAAGATTTAAAGATATGTTTTTGTACCTTTTCTCGAGATTGTAAAGTAAGCAATAGTAGCTAATACAATAGCAAGTGAAGATCCAACACCAGTAATTACAACATTCCTCCACTCTAAAAACTCACACAAAGCATAAAATTTCAAATCAAAGTAACGAAATTTCTTCAAATTTCACAGTAGAATTCTTCAAAGGTACTAACTTTTTTTAGTTTTCGAATGAGGAGAAGGAGCTTCATCTTCTTCAATAAGAGCCCAACCACCATATTTGTCTTTAGAAGCTTGAGAGACCCATGAAGTACCAGAGAGAGAAGCAACGATGCGGAATCTTGGTGGTTTGTGAGGAGGAACAAGTAATGGGAGAGTGAGACGATGACGTATGAGTAAAGGTGTGATTTTGGGGAAGAGGAAGGTTGAATTTGGAGACTTTTTAATGGAGAAAGAGCTCATTTCTTGTCTGCAGAATTAGGGTTTTTCTTTGTGGATGCTTCAATGATCGAAGAAGCATAGAGAGAAGATGGGGAAGAGATGCTGTTGTGATACAGGTATATCAACTATGCTTCTAAATCAATCCGAGGGTTTTGGTTTATGCTTATTCTCCGGTTTAGATTTAACCGTCTCGGTTAATCACTATCCTCCCAAAAACCGTTTNTTTTTTTTTTTTTTTTTTGTCAATCTTCCCAAGACGAAATAGTAACCGTTTGTAAGTCTTATGTAATAAAACCACGTCGTTTTATATTGTCACCTCCAAAAACTCAAAACACAAACTCTAATTATTAATTTGATTGAAACACATATCTTTTCCTCAAATGAGAGTAATTTGAGTTGGATTAGATTGATTTTTTAACTAAATCCAGTTTTGAAAATGGTGTTCCTATGAGTCAGAAGTACAAGCAATGAAATTAAACCTTACACAACAATGGAATTAAATCTTACACAACAACGAAATAGTAAGTGACACTTTCTTGCAGTATCCATGGAAGTAAGTGACACTTTTTGGGATTTTGAGAATGCGCTTGTTACACGAGATCATGATCTTAGGAATTTTTTTAGAATTTAGTCAGACTTGAATAAACTGAATTTGAATAGTAATATCAAAATATTTTAGTATTTGCAATCTGGCTAAACAGTGTAAGTCACTTGTTGGATGTTTAATGTGGTGAAATATTTATAAAATACTATTTGATTAAGAAAGCTAGTCTTTAATTCAATATAATTTATAAAATTCATTACTTGTAGTCATGTTCAAAATTAATCTTGAAATCATTTTCGACGAATATATGTTTAACCACACTAGTTATACGAACTTGTGAATCTTGTTTAAAACAATGATTTTTGCAGGAAAAAAAAGTACAAAATTTTCACAAGTTTTTTACACTAGTTAAACAAAGACTTTGTTTTACAGTCTTCTTCATTTGTAAGTTATACACCAATGTTAAAACGAAGTCTTAAACTCAACAAAGGATTATTGAAATGTTAATAGATAAAAAAAAGTCTATAACTCGTACTTTCTCGTATCAATTGTTTTACATTGATTACAAATTACATAAATTTTATTCTTTTACATCAAACATCATTAACTAAAATAAATATACGGTTAAAGTATGAATAGTTATTGTTTTATATGTAACTTCTCATCCACCTTACGAGTTTTTTCCTCTAGGTTAAAGTCAGATTTTTTCTTTTTTTTTTAACAGTTCACATTCGACGCACCTCTCATTGAGGATGATATCCAACTCGTGTGCTTCTTCCGTCTCTCTCATTGTGGTTTTCATGAGATGAATTATCGATGTGAATTTTCGTTTATGTGCTCTTAACTTCACTCCGATACAAGCATCCACACACAGATCGTCAGCAACACACTTCCTCTTGTTTGAACCGGATACATTTATTTTCATAAAAAAATGTATGGAATGAATGAAAATAAATTGGTTGGTAAAAATCAATTAAAATAATACAAAGAAAATAGAAATTAAAAAAGTTAATATGTTATTGTTTTGAATACATCAATTTAAAAAAAAAAACCAAATATTATTATTGTAATCACAATAGAAATTTTGTTGTGTAATTTAACATTTGTGTACTTTAACTTTTGGGTCGTTAATTTGTTAAGTGCAACTACTTTTTTTTTGGATAAAATTGCTACAAAAAATAAAGGCAAATCAGTCCCCGAAGGAGGATCAACAAAAGGGACAAGCTTGCTTGCATCACATGAATAGCTAGAACCGGATTCGATGACAAAATTACTGGCTTCGTACTCTGAGTGGTGAAATTCTTTCTGAAATAATCAAGAACATGGAGCTCAGTGGTAAGTTCTAGACAGATTGCAAACGATTGACCAATACAAACATATGTGAAATCTGTAGTTCGAAGCCGATCAAGAGTATGTGCATAATATGATCGATGATGGCTGTGATTATAATGTGCATAATGTCAAGATTACACCAACAAGAGTCTATTTCTCTGGACCATAGTCCAATGATCCAAATCGTGTGCTAAGACACTACTTAAAACATATCAACAATTTCCTCCTGGTATCATTTGTTGATGAAGATATGAAACAGGTTCGTTCCATGGATCTTTCTCCACCCTCTTCTACTGGAAAAAGGACAAAATTTTATGATAGGATTAGTTCTGTTCTTAGCGATGGGATTGTCATTGGTCATAAAAAATTTGAGTTTCTCGCCTTCTCTGCCAACCAATTGTGGACGAACTCTGTTTGGATGTTGCACAAAGTGATAGGATTACGGTAGCAGATGTCAGAGCGTGGATGGGAAATTTCAGCAGTATAAGAAATGTTGCAAAATACGCTGCAAGGCTCGGCCAATCATTTGGCTCATCTGTAGAGACACTCAGTGTTAGGACCAATGAGATGGAACTGATTCCAGATGTCGAGATCAATTCTTCAGGGATAGTCTATGTGTTTTTTGATGGAATTGAGAAGATTTCTCTTGAATTTGCTAAATTGGTGGCTAAAGAATGTGCCCTCACACAGTTTACTCCGCCTGCTTTTCAAATCCGTTATGGTGGGTACAAAGGAGTGGTAGCTGTGGATCCCAACTTATCAAAAAAAATTTGTCTCAGGAAGACTATGAAAAAATTTGAGTCTGACTACACAACTGCTGACGTTTTAGCGTGGAGTAAGTACCATCCCTGTTATCTTAATAGTAAATCTGAACAGTACGTGGAGGCGGAAAAACACAGAAAGATAATATCTTTGTTTTCAAAACACAATCAAAATCTATATAATCGGCTGTCAAACAAAGATAAACTTTGACGGTTATAGCTCTCCAAAGATCTGTTGTCAAACAAATCCTACTCGGAATTTTTGTCAAGATATCCTTAAGCTTCCTTTTCTCCTTCTCATAAATCTTGAAGACATCTGATGCTGCTGTATTTCTACTCCAAAACTCTATAGAAGGATTAGCATAAACAAAAGCCTCTCTAATCTTCCCATATTCAACAAAAGAGTATGGAAGATTATGCTAAATTAAAGCCACAACAATCATCTCTCGAAATACCATCATATCTAGCTTTCTAACACTACATCCAAGTGTACTTCTAGGAGTCTTCGAACAATTTTTCATATGCCGAGTCAGAGTATTAGTTCCACTTTGACGCAGATTCAAGCAATAGTTCATATGACAATGTTTGCATGTAATATCATTTCTACCATCACCATGTCTCTTTCCTATTGTGAAATTCTTCTAACATTTAGAATGGCGTGTACCTGAAACAGTTGTACCTTTTTGTTTCTCTGCTATTTCTAAAGAAGCGGTTTCCGAAGGTACTATCTCATTCACATCATCATTTGCAGCATCATTCGGATTACCACTCACATAATCATCTTCAAGATTAAAGCTGTCTTCATCAACCAAGTTTGGAGTATCAAAATTCATATTTCAGAAAATCAAACCTGGAACAAAACCAGCAAAAAATCAAACTCTTAGGTGGGTGTATTCAAACTAGTATTTTAAGAGATTTGTAATTTTTTTACAAATCCTATGTTATTCAATCATGGATTTTAAAAAACCTAATGAAATTCAGTGTTATTGAATTAATGATTTTAAAATCCACTTTAAAATTCAGTGTTATTGAAACTAATTTGTAGATTTGGTTTTTAATGATTTTGAAGGATTTGAGAGGATTTTGAGAGGATGTCCTAGTTAAAAATATAGGAATCTAAATTTCATGGTTTTAGGTGAGATTTGGAAGGATTTTACAATAAATCATATCAACTTCCATAAAATCA